>JAHZMW010003452.1:0-175198 GCA_027743745.1 Alloscopus bannaensis | reverse complement strand
CTCATCAAAACCGAAACCGACCGTTTCGGTTTTCGCCAAAAACCGAAACCGGTTTCGTTTTTACAACCGAAACCGGAAACCGGCAGCCCTAGTGTGTTCCCAGCATTCTCATTCTCTTGCTCGAGTCCCTCCGCGCCGTGGTATGCAAATATTAATCGATACACACTACAAAATTGACAAAGGCTCTATCTCTCCTACAGAGGCCAAGAAGTGATCTGGCATTTTTCTCTGAGAGAGACTCTCCTCCCCGTCGTACGAGACTCGAGTGCTCATTTCGTATTCGAGAGACCAATTTTTCATGCATTCGATATTTCGAGGATTAGTTGCATTTTCATTTTTCTCCGTCTTTGTCTTGTCTTAACTACGTGTACATACAGCAGCGTATATGAAAACGTCGTCTTACAAACAGTATAAGCACCACTTAATCGCCCTATAGGCACACACTTTACAGAGGACGGCGGATAGATGAAAAGTTCGAGAGGATATATAGGGGAACTATATAGTTATTGTCGATTGTTGCAAGATCATCAGCATATAAAGTCATGCACAGGGTGATGAGATGGGTTGGGCAGGGCTGGGTCTCTCTATCCATCCGATAAGTCATTTGATAATGATAGGAAAGGAGAGATGCGATTTCCGTCTGTAGTCCGCGCGTCCACAACACACCAAAGTGAGAGAGATGAATGGCGAATAGAGAGAGAGTGGTGCAAAACGGAGAGAGCAGAGAGCGAGCTGTTTGCTGAATGCATTCAACTATTTGATTGTACACTCAACAATCGGAACACAGTTAGTTACAGTCTAGTGGACAAAAATCTACAGTAAACTTTAAAATGGCATAAAACAGCTACACACATATAATACTCTTCTTAAATCCTTCTGCATACGCGTGTGTAATCACATGAAGAGACATTGGTGTTACTCTTGCCTTACCATTTAAACATGATAGCGGATACGAGAGAGAGAGGAAGAAAAAAAATGTGCACAGTTCCGCATTGATGATGCTCCTGATGATGATTACTATCATCCACACATCCACACTCCTCAAACAACGTGATTCGAAGTAATATGAGGGAGTGAAAAACAACGCAAGAATTGCAGTTGCAGTGACTACTGACAATCTTCACTGTTCATGTAAGCACATGTATGTTACGTGCAGTTTTTTTCAGCTCAGGTTACAAAAATCCTGGTTTTCGATTCACGAATTTTGTTGGAGAGAATGGAATTGCAGACGTACGTTTATCTTTACATGTCCACTACATGTTCACAATATATGGTTTTGTGTGCGTGTACTTGGCTCGACAAGAGAGAAACTAAAAAGGAAGGAAGAGAAGATGAATGGATTTAGTTAGTTTGGCTGCTACAGAGAATCGACTGTGTAACGCAGGGCTACCACCTCAAACGGTCGTCTCGTCCATTTGAGTGGTTACGTTACTTTTATGAAATTATATGACAGTTCCATGATGAAAAAAAATGTGCTCCTCTTGCAGCACGCAAACTAGCACAATAAACTGTTCTTCACTTCTTCCTTACATGGAGTACAGTTTGCTTAAAAAAATGTGATTTTTTTTTTGCTGAAAATAGAGTTCGTGTGCAAAAGGAATTCCTCCCTTTGTTAAAGAAAATCGTTTGTTTGTGTACCTCGACCTAACAATGGGAGTGTAGTAGCTCTATTAGACCATGTTAATATTTAAGGAGGATAATGCAACGGAGGGAAAAGTGTGTGCGTATATGGAGTGACAATAAGGAAGATGACGCTTGGTGGTTTCAGCGGTTTGGTTGGGTTCCACCTTCCCTGTCTTCCTTCCTTTTTGTAATCATAAATGCCCACATTATCATCATCACTGTTAAGGATTACAGGAAAGTTTCCTGAGATGTGTGCAAGTAGAGCTTTTTGCATAATTTCAAAACAACCAGAGTGGACAGAACGGGAGAGAGAGGTTTTCATTTTTGTTGGATGAGTTTCTGGTAGTGGTACTGGCGTCTTTGTTGTGGAGGGACACACCAGAGAACGCAGTCATATGCATTATGTGCGGTTCAACACTCCATGAAAATTGCAATGTTTTTGTCATTCGTTTTGGTCGCGTAGAGATTCACGCAAAAACCTCCCAATTTTAAGTGCAGACACAGTACGCTTTTCCCGTTTCGCTTCCTCCCCAAACAAACGTCTTCCACCACAAGGCAACCAGTCGCGAACACAACGAAGCAGCCACTCAGTCATATTATGCTCCGTATGACCAAAACATTGTAATAATTCCTTTTCTATATGTCATTTAAAAGATTAAAAAATAATATTGTGCTTCATCTTATCCGCTCTCTCACAATGTGATCGTATTACGTAGCGCACAAGTATACAATCGTATTAGTCTTGTTTGTTGCCAAGTTCATCATGGCATTTTTGGTATGCTTTGTGTGCCATTCTTATGTGCACATGTGTGTATTGCATTTTATCTTTTAGGTTTAAGACAAAGCTCACGCTGTGAGAATCATTTCTCTGGTTGCGCATGAATGCAAAAAAGAAGAAATGCCTCGTGGGGATTCCTTCTTCCCTTCTATTTATAACCATATTATTTCATTGGTAAGATGTGTGCGTAGTTTTACATCTATGAATTGTTGATGTTTAAAAGTACGCAGAGAATATGTGACCACTTTGGTTGTACTGTTTTACGTTGCCATTTTGCAAGGTTTGTATTTTTCCACGGAACAAATATTTGGATTTACGTGGAAAACGGGAAATGGAAAAGCGGCTAAATTTCAGCTTACTTGTGTAAGAAATTTTGTGAATGTATTCGAATTTATGGAAAACTAATACCATTATGCGTTTCAGTGCTGTGGGGCTTCTTATTTCATCCAAATTATCCACGTGTTTTTTTTTTCATTTTTCCGTTTATTCCTTCCATGGAATTAAATATACTTACAAAACTTACTCTCCTTCGCGAATAAATAACCGTAAGGTGAAAATATAATGACATTATCAATTCGAAGGGATGTTCAATTTTAAGGAAAATAACAACGAAAATTTTTATAATTATGAGTAATAATTTTCATGATAAAGTAATCAATTAAAATGACTTCGGCCTCCGGTGAAAGTAAGGTAAGCTAGTGTGCTTTTAGGATGAATCGTAATTGTTTGTAAAAACTTTTTAAGAAAATTAAATACATCCATTCATTGTGAAGTCAATGCTTAAGGGTCAAGTGTGACATGAAAGTTTGGCTGATGTCTGAATTTTTCCCTTCATCTTGTCACACGTTCAACATTTTGAGTTCTGGCATCATTCGAAATTAAATACATGCAAAGAATTGACACGTGATTCATTCCTTGATCCACTCATTCTTCCTTGTCTTCTTCGGAAGAAATAACAAGTATAAATGCTACAAAACGAGTTCTCTCTCTCTGCCTCCCTTCATTTCCCAAAAGCACAGACACAAATGTGCAGTAAGACGAGTGTGCCCACGTTTCGGTAAATTTCCGCTATCATTGAAGCGATCCGTGTGAGAATCTCGACATGAACTTGATGCACTTCGTCCTTTCCGTTGGATATTAGAACCCATTTCGTTACACGAGTCATAGACGTTTCACGTAACGAATCATTGGTTAGACAGGGCACACACATGAACATCTATGTGGACTTTGTTGAAGCCCTAAAAATTTATTCATCCTTGACCAAATCAACCTCACGGATCTTTATGAAGGACCTCACTCACTTTGCGTCACTTTGAGTAACAATCAAAAAGAGATAACATTGATCCAGCCTCAGCCTCTGGCATCACACAGCAAACGCGAGGAATACTGTTTAAGTGGTGCAAAATACTCTAGTAATCCACACGTCCACAATTCACACTGTTATCTTTAAAAAGCGAAGCAAAAGGGAATTGTGATGTCGTTGTTGTCGCACTTGAATTGTTACAGGCAAGAATGATTTTGTTCTCTTGGGACAACAACCTGCACCACACACGTAAGTGTTAGCAATCTAAATATATCCTCAAAGATATATTATTTCTTTTGATTAATATGCTCTTGAATATCTCCACCATGATTACGGGCAAAAATGGATATGCTTTTATAGATTTAGTCGGCTTACAAACGATTGTCGGCTTTTGTCTGCACACACAAGACCACAAAAAATCATATCCAATCATCATAATCCTATGTGTCCTTTTATGACTGTGCACACGCACACTAACTGCACGAGTGTGCAAAAAAAGTGGCCACATTTGGGTGGCATAGATGTGTCGTGCTGGGAACTAGGAGCAAAGTCAAATTCATTAATCATTCCGCTATTCATATATCGAGAGTAACAATGTGTGTGCACTTGCTTTTCCTGCTAATTACCATTGTTGCTGATGTAAAAGTGACCTGAAGCGAGTCCCGGTTGTAAGAGATTTCTATACCAGTTTGTCTGCGAGCGCAATCACTGCATCACACTATTATTGAGCGTTTTTAATCGTATTCAAGGCCTTTATCCAAATACGCGACCAAATTTATGCAATTCAATGAAGTATTTTACACCGGTGTATTAAAAATTTATCACCGTCTAATGCAAATGGAAGGAGCCTCCGTTCCATTGCACCGATTTCTTGATATTCGTCACCATTTGCAAAAGTTGATGAGACATGAAGGTTTTAGTGTTATGTGCACTCATAATGGCAGCAAAGGCATTTGTGGTATGCATGAGGACTGGGAAGATGTAATCAATTTTCTCGAGGCATCATATAAACATCCTTAATACAGCCCGTTCTTTCTTAAAAACACACTCTGTGAGTGTGTTTACTTTTTTTGCGAGGCATCTCAAGTGAGGTAACTTGATTACACCAATAAACGGGTACTACTATGGGGCAGTTGCGAGCGTTTTAGGATCTTCTTCACACCAACAACCCGATCCATTTCGCGCGTTGCATAGAAAAATGCGAAAATATCCGTTAACACACATGAATGTCCGTCGAGGGAAAGGTGTACGGTGTACAAAATGAAATGCCAAGAAACATCCATGCATTTTGATAACGAGTGGGATGAAAAGAACGTTTTGCATTTTTAACTGTGTCCTCTGATGTAATCCTCTGTACTCTATGATTTGGCAAGTAGTAACAACAAGTCTTATGTTATGGTGAGATGGCAGATTGATGAAATGACCACAGCCAAGATAATTCAAAGCGACGGTTGAGGCAGACGTTAATTACAGTCAGAGAAAGACACACAGAGAAAGAAAGGCGGATTACTGCAATTGTAAAAAATAGCAGCTTCTTACAGAATTGCTTTGTGAAAAGGTTCACAACATTAGGATGACTAGTCCTCACGCTCAAAAAATCGGACTATTCATATTTATTTCATATTGAGGAAAGAAAAACGACGTTATGTAACACTTAACTTTTGTCTTCATCCCATATTTTTTACAGAATGGATACAGATAGAGATTTGTGTGTATTTGCGGTGAGAATGTGAAACTTGTATGGGTAAAGCAGCGTGAATTTTTACTAGCTCCTCTTCGTCTCTTCGATGAAACGCTCAATTTCATACCACCTCTACCGTGTGGCTACCTTTAAAAATACTATTATCTCGGGTCCCGTTACCGAGTGGACGTGAAGATGAAGGTGTGCATGTGTGTGTTTCTCATTTTTTTCATCTACCACCACTAAAGACTATACGAACGGAGAATAGAAAAAACACATAATCACGGGTTCTCCGCCGTAACAGGTAGTTATGTGGCAGTGCTTTTTTGTTTTTTACGACTAAGTTCAACTTGCTCTTTCAGCCTATTAACCAGTTAAATCGGAGTGGACTCCTCATCCTCATCACATCATATTTTGAACAAGGATGCAAAAAAGGGTTCTCTTTCTCAGAGTCTTTTGGCTCACGTCACAATTCACATTTTCTGATTGCACACACACACGGTGTGCGACACATCTCATTTGAATAACGTTTCTCTGTGCAAGCCTCCTCATCATCCTCATGTCATCCCAAGAGAATCAAAAGGCTCAGAAAAGCAAAGGAGCTTAGCAAATGGCAAATGAAAATACGTAAATGAAAAGACGACAAGCACAGAGCCTGCGTAGTATTGCGCGATGACAACACATACTGTACACTTAGATTGATTATATGTATGTGGTCGTTTTTGCATGCGTGAGTACATGTATGATTAGCTGATTTTTCCAAAGGGATATCGATACAAAAGATTTTCTCTATCGGTTTTTTCTCTCTTTCTTTGCAGATATCATAGTCTTTTTGTTGTTGCAAGACAAAGGTAATTTTGTAACGTACGACTTTTGTATATATTGTTTAAAAAAAATTTCGTGTCACACAAAGTACATCATGTCTTCTACAAGCCAAACAAAAAGGCTAATATTGTATCAAAATTGGCGTGGTTTGAGTTACTCGAATGACGCGCGGTATGATGAAACGACTCCAACAAGCAACAATACGAATGAAAAAGGCTTTGGGGGAAAGTTATGAGAAATATTGAGGGAAGGATGTTATGTGTCTGTTTTTGTGTAAACGTGGATAAAAAAGTCTTTCACACTGATTTACCACGGTTTCATCGTATTTAGATTGTAGAACACGCCGTACTTGTTCACACTGTACGCATCTTCCATTACGAGAAGTGATAGCACAAGCACGTATACAGTAAACGCGGCAGCAGTTATAGAGTCGACGTCGACAATAATAAACAATTAAATTACATCTATGCGTAAACGTGGTTGACAATACGTAATATTTAATGATAACAATGTGAGCCACTTCATAATTTTCTGCGCTTTGAAACTTCCTCTTCTTGTTGTCTGACGAGTTTTAAAGTGTTATCCCATCAGAAAGATGAATGTGCATTTGTAGTTCTCTCATTCTTTTGTATAACTTGAGGTGTAACTATGCATTTGAGAGACTTGTATTATACCCCCTCTTTATGATGCTTCTTAAGACTACCTCCGTGTTTGTGCAATAATGAGTCATAAACTGTAATGCACTGAATAATGTAAATATACATTGATTTTTTACGACGCCGAAGAGTGTGCCTTTAGGATAGCTAATATTTATTTGCTCTCGATGAATTTACATAAATTGATTAGTATGCAAGTGACAGACAGTTTGATGCTTTAATTAAGACTCCTAAAAATAGTTTAAAAAATAGCGTAGCTTATCTCCTCTTTGTGTGGTGTAGTACGGTCGTTGAGAAAGAAATGCGAAGAATGGAATAGCACGGAAATCAGGTATAAAACTTGTATTTTTCACAATGGAACATTTTTCTTATTGTTAGCTCATCATACACATGAGATTGCATGGGACAATGTGGTTTGTAAGGAACGGACATTTATGATTTAGCATTATGTCTCAAACTATGACGTATCTTAATAATTCAAACATTGTAAAACGAACGAATTAAAAAGCGTACTTTTGGCGTTTAAAAATCCAGAATAAAATTAAGCTCCTAAATTGTTAAACTATATGCTCTAAGGATTTACGGAAATTTTAATACAGTTTTTTTATCTTTAGAAGATAATGTTTCCTAATTCCTATTTAGATTTTCTAATTTGCCGCAGAGTATTGTAGACTAACGCAAAGAGGCATGGGTTCGATTTTGGCACAGGAAAACGTTTTAGGTTCAACGTGATTTCAGTTAAAATATACTTTTTTATAAGTCAGTAGCCTTTGCGAAAGGCATGCTAAAATGACATTTTTTAATTGAAAGAGCATAGAAATATGCATATTTTGGTTTGCCTTAAGGACAAACTTCCATTCCTTAGTGATAAGTATCCAGCATCACAATAGAGCAGTTGCGTATCACAAACAATCAAACACTGCTTGGTGTATGCCTGTGGGAAACAACAATAGGTCATGTATACACTTTACACTTGTTTCGCAGCGAGGACATTGTCATGTGTTGATTGTGTGGTGGCTGGTTTGCATGCATGTGTGTGGTATACTTCTAAAAGGAGAAGCATCACCGCTCATCATCGCAAAACAGATAGAAACACTAATGACAAGGCAGACGTTTTAAACGCGCATTGTACTCGAGTTGCATTCACTCCCTCTTGTACATCAAAATTTTTATTACTACTGCAGTCCTTATTGTCTAATACGCATCAATCGTATAATATCTTATTGGAATGCACATCAATGCAAAATAGCACCATGTGCAAGTCTCTCTTTCTCGCTGTCGCTTCCTTTATGACGAGTCGTTTTCTTTGAATCCTAACAAAAGCCTTGTCAGATTGGGAATTAGGTGTATACTAACTCAAATAGGAATGCATAAAACGTGTCTTGACATAGGTAATGTTTTCCTCTTGTGTCTTTTTAGTTCTCAATCTCTAGATCTGAAATACTTCCCCCTGTCTTCCGTTCATCAAGTTATAGACATTCAGGCACACTATTAGATGTTGGACGGATAAAGCACCTATTGAAATTCATTACGAAGTAATATAACTTTCAGGAGAATCTTTTTTACTTGGCCATGTTAAGATTGTGAGGTTTCTCAGATATACAAGTATGTTCAAGCGCGCTACACACGTTCATTGGATAATAATGTACACTAATTAGTTATTCAATCCATGCAGATTCTTTCAAATATGTGACGTGTGACGTACACAGGAGACACGGGAAAATGATGACATTCTCACAACGTGAGCTTTGATTCTTTGCTATTACTTGCAAGAAACACGAGAGAAGTGCAAAGTTATGCTTGGATTGAAATAATTACCAACTAACACAAAGAAGACAATCCTTAATGCAAATTATTGTCACTTTGTTGGAATACATAAATGCAGTATCAGTGTACGCGGGAGCATCTCTGAAGCAAATTGCGCAAAGTGTGACAGTGTTACTTTAGAGTAGGCATAAAAATGAAACGGAAAATAAAAACATAACAAGTAAGCCAACACCTTGACGCGAGCGTGTCACGTAAATGGAAAAAGGCAACTTTTCCGTAACATTGCATACCTGTATACTTTTATAGACTATATATTCTCATGTAAGTATATATAACCGAGTACTACATTCATAGTCGTATGTGTTCTTGTGTAAAGCATGTTGCAAAATTAAAAACACTTTTTTCGGTAAGACAAAGTATGTCATACGTTGGTAAAAAGTCTTTGGACCTTGATTACTCGTCGCTAAGATGACGTTATTCCATTTTGTTTTCAAAACCAAAATTTCGCTTCCAGTAAAAGGTCTTCGGACTATCTAGCACTGTGTACAAAAGAATGATTGTTAAGTTACGATGCTACGAATTTTCCGATTCACCGAAAAAGTACCGAACGACATCCGAAAGTGGTGACCCTCAAAGATCTCAAAAAATCAATATTATTTAAAAAGTATTCCTCCACTTCATTCACTCAACATGAAAAAGAATAGAAAGCACCTAACAAAAGCTAAGCAAACTGGATCAAAGATTGTACTAATAATTAAGTCTTTTGGTTGGGGCAAGGGAATTGCAAATGCGACCAGTACACAATGCATGGATTGCCATTGTTTAGTAGTTGTGCTAGGCAATTTAGTTTCCAAATTAAAGTTCGCATTATACTAATGGTAGTCTAATTAAATACATGATTTAGTTCAGAATCTCTTGCCAAGGCAGCAAAACCTTTGCTCGTAACAAAATAAATTCTAAATCATGCTTTTCTTAAAAAGCTACCTTTAATATGGAACATGCTTTATTTGTATACATAATGCATGCATAACGATTTGGGATTAACGCGGATGTTGTGTCAACTTGAATGAGTGATCATCGTGTTCATAAAGTTGGTCAGAATGCAGCGAGTGAATTCAAACTGTGACAAAAAATACCTATGTAAAAATGAATGCTCCGCATTCACACGTCCCTCTATCCGACAACCCTAAATCCATATACGTTTTTTAAACTGGGTTTTGTAAACTCTTTCTCAGTCAAATTCAAATGTAACAAATACTACTACCGTCGTCAGAATAATGCCATCCCGTCCTGTCAAGGAAAATGCATCCATCAAGTAGCTCAGCAGCGCTGCATCCCACAAATTCCAATATATTGGAAGATTTTTTTTTGCGGAGTTGCTGTTAGTGTGGAGGGCAAAAAAGTGACGATGCGTAAGTGAGACAGGACATTACGTGAAGTAGATGTGACATGCAAAGTGTATCTGACTCATTAATTAGACCTATCTGCATTTGGCCAAGGTGTAAACACCAGAAAAATTCTCGCTTTCGATAACTGCTGCAATCATTGTACGAGAAGAATGGTAACGTGTAATTTAGTTGTCTGAGTTGTCTCTAATGGAAAAAAGCGATTACAGCCGTCATGTCAGGTTTGCATTCATATAACCTATATTGTCCGCTGATCTAATACGTTTGCATGTGTATTAGTAAATTGCCTCATCAAATTCGTTTCTCTCCTCATCACTGTATTGAAGTTCAATAGACGTGTGGGGATGTCATAAAAACTCATTTTCATTGAGGTTCCTCACCTCAAAAATCGAAAAAATCAACTATTATTGTCACTGAAAAATTAGTGGAGAATGGCCTCTACATCTTTAATATGATGTTATTAAACTCTTACGCAAATGCATTAGGCTCAAAAAAGACAGAGGGAGAGAGTAAAAAAAATGATTAAATGCCAATGAGTAATTAGCTTTTTGGCCTAGTGAGCAGAGGCGCACACACACACAAAATAATGTAATCATTTCGCCTGGGCCTCTTTGCCTGTGTGCATATGGTTATTTGAGTGTGCAATCTTGATTGCGCCCTCGCCTCATCATATCGTACTTAAGGATGAGAACTGAAGAGCGAGTTAGAGTAAAAACACCACTTTTTTATCATCTCTTTTGGCACTCTGATACACGCCTATTTGATATTTACAATTACAATCTAATTGTCAAGAGTGCCCATACCTATAGATCCCTGTGTGCAACATTGGTCTCTGGCTTTAGAAAAATATATAAAAAATGGATGCGAATCTTTCTCTAAAGAATGTAAGAACAAAGTTTCACACAATCGTTCTTCTTTTTTCCTAATAATGTATAACACTATAAACTGATTCACTGAGACAAATGTGTAGATGAGCTTATAAGCACACGTGCTTTTTTCGCGTTTAACCATTTAATATACGAAGTCATTTAATTATTATGCAATTCAACCAAGGCTCTTTTATGTATACTCCTTATTTATTGCACGGCGAAAGACATCTCTCTCTCTCTGACTCAAATAAAATTCAGATCCACCACACCACCACATTGTCGACTGCATAGGTGTAATAATGTGTAATGCTGCTGTGGTTCTAAAGCTCTTTGCACATAGATTATTGTGATATGTATGCATCCCATGCAAGAGTCGCCACTTTCGGGCTGTAGGCATATGAAAGAATAATGGGGTAGATGAATGACTGGTTGGCATTCCTCCTTTCCTTAAAAAGATTCTATCATCAATTCTCGCGAACTCGACAAGATTCATTTCAGCATGGTAGCAAGAGAAAAAAAACGTAATAATATGTAATGCACGTTTAATGGCTTCAAGAGTTACGCTGAATATAGAAATATCGCTGAAAATGTTTAGTCAAATGGCAAATAAGTAAGCCCAGTGTGATATGTGAAAGAGACAGGGGACAACGCTGAATTGATTGTGTTGTTGTGCAAGACAGTTTTATAGTCAATCGGTCAGTTTTGAATGTCTCTGAGAATATGTGTGCACATTTACTCTGGTCCTTCACTGCAACCTGTATGTGTGGATATAATGTGTTTAAAAAAATAATTGAATCGTCATTTTTGTAAAGTTGAAGAATTAGCACAAGGAATCATCTTGAAGGAAAGGGGGAATGATGCGCGAACGTAAAACGAGCAATAAATGAGTGTACAAATGAGAGGAGGGAAATGAATACTACATCTTTATGCTCATCTTGAATTTCTTAGTTTGATCATCATCCCATTATACGATGCGCCTTGGAGGAGTCACCTCAATTTGGAAACGTCGACTCCTCTCGCCAGACTACAGAAAAGCTATAAGGGTTGCCCACCATCCTGTCATTTTAAATACACGCATTAAAATAAATTGCCTCCAAGTATGTACCTATACACCGTTTTTCTACCAAAACACACTCATAATGTCACTTTACAACTACTACAAAATGAAACAAAAACATTTTCATCCCCAAGTTTCAATCAACAAGCGAAGATTTGTTTGCTCTCTCTGGAATGTGAGTACGTACGCATGTTAGTTAATTGGTTACAACTGTAAACACACACACAACCCACGAATTCCTCATTTTACATAATATACAATTTAGTTATTATACACTTAGGCAAAGCGTGCAACCTCATGTGTTTCTGTACAAAGAAAAAGAAACTGAAAGTTAACATGGCTCAATTGAAACCACACATCCAATACGCAAAGAGAAGATGGTAAAACTGGTGAAAAGAATAAGTTACACCATGTTTTTCCAGTTCTCTCTCTCTCTCTGTCCTTCCCGATTCATTAAAACGAATATTGTATACAAGACGCTTAAAGGTTAAAGGGATGAACACCAACCTGCCAGGACAGGTTTTCTATAAAAAACAGACAACAACAGTTATCTAGGGGCTATCCCAAAGTATGCATCGAAACGTCACAAAATATGCATAAAAAGGTACGCCGTAGTATTCAAAGAGTGAGCGTGCAAGCATCGATGCAACACCCTGACAATAATGGAAGACATGCTTAATTTTAATCCCAAGTCTCAAAGTAAAATCCCTTCGTTTTGAGTTTCTTCTTCGTCAGCATTGACGCATCACAGTTATCATCGATATCACAACCGCCATCATCATCATCATCACACG
Organism: Alloscopus bannaensis; assembly: GCA_027743745.1. Classification (NCBI taxonomy): domain Eukaryota; kingdom Metazoa; phylum Arthropoda; class Collembola; order Entomobryomorpha; family Entomobryidae; genus Alloscopus; species Alloscopus bannaensis. Next base: position 162,439 of record JAHZMW010003452.1, on the reverse strand, counting down.
GTCCAAAGTCTGTAAGCCGCCCTTTCCGATAGGAACACTTTGTGAGTGTAGTCACAAGGAAAGGGATTTGCCCAGTGCTGTGAGCTCCATTCAATTTTATGCATGACTGTCACAACTCCAAAAATACAAAACTGTACACCTCTCTGTCTCTCTCAGCTATCGTATTAACTTTGAGTCATCACCATCCCTTATTACGTCTTGCAGCAAGAAAAACGTATTTTTTTTCTATTGAGAGAGGCCTTCAACAATGATCTCCGCCAAGTATCATTTGATGTAGTAGTGTGTATCTATAATGATCATCTTGTCGATGGTTGTGTTAAGCCTTGTCCGACCTGTGTCTCACTGAGAGTCTCAAAGTCTCGCCTGATAATACAAAAACGTCTCTTCCATGCTTTATTTTCAGCTAAGCAGAATGTTTTATCTCCTTCTCGTCGCTATCAACCTCCGAGCTGCATTTCATGCATGTTTGAATGACTCGTTTAATCTGAAAGCGCACACACATTCTAATTCTAATTCTCATACTGAAAATTCCTCCTTGTTGAGTAAAAGTACAGTTGAGAGACGAAGTGATCATCTTTTTTTCTCTCTCGTTCAACACGAGATTTTTTTCATTATTTCCCTGGCATCATGCATGTGGAAAGCGCTTTAAGCTCAACGTGGAGAGCACCTAATCGATTCCTCGTCTCGTACGGTTTCATATGTACACACAAACACTTATTTGGAGTTCAATGAATACCTTTTGACTCATTCTTTTTTTCTTGGAGAGACACGCAATGCGCCAGAGTACAGAGGGTAAGGAATTTAGCGTCGTACATGTGAGAATGAGAGACGAAAGGAACGGAGAAAAGCGACAGACAACACATTCACTACGACAGGTTTTCTTCTGAGGAAGAAAAAGGGTTTCGTGAAGGATAAATGCATCTCATGCCACACTAGGTACTCCAACTACTCCCAGTGTACATTGTAAAGTGTTAGTTATCGGAGACAAGTGGAGTTAAAGCGACATATTTTTTTTTGCGCGCACACACAGTGAACACTTTAATGCATTGGTTTGGTGATTTAGAAGCGAAGAAATTAGAGGAATAACATGGCAAGTTTTTTTTTCTCGGCAAGACTTGATTTTTTGGATATTTTGTTATAAAAAAGTGAGTTCATGGGCGACAAATATGGTTGGGCTGAAAATGCCAAGTTGTCATGAGCAAATAATTTTGTGTGCGTTGAGGAAATAAGATTTAACGACATAATCTCTGAAAAACTGGAAGAGAAGCCTGTCAAGTGGAGGAGCGATGCCAATATGCATGTATTCACAAAGAAAATCTGGAATGAATGCAAATATGCTTGTGCACCTTGCGTCTCTCTCTCCCACTCGAGTAGTTCGAGGTTAAAAGCACACTTTATAAATAAGTTATGGAGAATGTTTTTTTTTCGCTTTCCAAAATGTATTACTCCTTCGTCGTCAATGAGATTCACTCATGAGAGAGAAGAAAGCAACACACAAGTAAGAGGTGGAACACTCGTTTTTGAATGCAACGCCTGGGACTTTGCATAGACGACGATGCTCTATGTGAATGATTTTTTTTTTGTTTGTGCGTAGTACATATGAGTGCGTAGTTTTGTTGTGAGTTTTCCATTCCACCAGCGACGCCACACCGTGCAAAGCACTCTCGTATAATAATGCACCATAGCCACATGGTACAAAGTCGTGAAGAAGGGTGCGTTTTTTGAAGTTTTGTATAACTTTGGGTACGCCAGACTTTGCTGCGCTTCCCAAACACGTAATGCTTGCATTTAAAAAAGGCTGAGGCGTTCATTTGTAAATATCATTCATTGCTCTCTCCACAAACTCAGATACACACGTTGCATTGTGTGCACACCGTTTTCTGACAGTCACACTCACACCACACGACTTGCTCAGTTTCGTCAGTGCTCGAATACTATTATGATGACTTCACACATTGGGTGCAATGACTAACGCATGGAGGCACAATAAAAAACATTTTCTGCCTCCACCTCGCCAGAGTGTAACTAGCATAATAATATTTCTCTGGGCTTGGTTGCTGGAGAAAATAAAGCGGATTTGTATGAGGAGCTCAAATGTGCATTAGGAAGTTGACTGCATATGACAGCAACGCTGTGTGGTGTATTGTCTTCTTGGCCGTCATACAGTCATCTCTTGTACGGAATGCATGGCTTACACGGTTCTCCATGAGTTGTTGCCACGATAATGCATATATTATTAGAAATTATTACGGCATACGGCAGAGAGTGGAAGTGGAATTTAAGTACATAAAATGTTCTCTCAGGCTTCATTTCTTTTGGTAAGGATTTGTAATATAGATCCTTCTTTCTCTCTCTCATTGAATTTTCCCCTTATTTCCCTTCTCTAGTAGAACGAAGAATGCCTTTTAAACTTGGTATTTATTATCTGCTTTGGATTCACGGTGACAGTTCAACAACTCGTATAGAAAACGACGGCGTGCTGGCTAAGTACATATATGACCGAATAAATTTTTCCTCTGACTGTTTTTTCACATCTCCTTTTAAAAGACAACGTTTACTAACGCGTTTATCTTAAGAATGTTTGGATTTTAAAGTAGTTACGGTTTCTAATGTGGGCTAAAAAAAGTCCTAGAAAACAATTTCCCCGTTGCATTACCACTTTATACGCCCGCCTATCTTAGTCTTTTATTGTGTTGCCTAAGCACACGAGACGGGAAAATATGTGTGTTTCTATAAAAACACGTCGTACAATATGTGCTTACAAGGACAAAGATAAGCACGCATAATGTGCGTAGAGTATCTTGAAATAAAAGTTTACAATCAGAGTGGAACTTATTATAATGAAGAAGGGTAAAAAATGAAAGAGATAGATGAGCACATTTACAAGTCACCCTTCCCTTGTGCCTCCTCCGTGTGTACACAACTGTAGGTATTAGAATGGGCTGATAATAATCATAATAATCGTTATACGTCACTTCGGGTGCAATATATGTGAAATAATTTTTCTCTCTCCTTTTATACCAAAAGGATCCTCTCTCTCTCTGCATTGTTGTGTAATGTCTGTGATACGCTTAAGTATATAATATACAATCTATGAGAACAACTAGCTTTGGCATTTGACACGAAAAGGAGAAGACTTGAGAATTCCTTTTGCATAATCGTCTACGTAAGAAGATTCCACGACGTAGCGCTCCTGATGTGTATATGTAACACTATTAATGTGTTATTGCCAAGCGTTCGCTCACTTGTACTCCTTTCCCTTGAATCTCTATTCATACATAACGGCCAAACAATTTAGAGGCACACTTTATATTTATTTTCAGCAATAAACAACCGCAAACCGCTCGTTCACGCTGTCCACACAAGAGGAACGGGAATCTCTCTATGCACAGGAGAAAATCTTGCTCAAAAAAGCATAAAGCATGTCAACATTCACTAGTTAGCCACTTTGCATTCAATCCTCTACATGTATCCATATATTTTTTTTTCTCCAGATTTCTCTCATGTGCTCCATCTTCGCCTAAGTCATATGTGTTTGGCTATGTAAATTCTGCGGAGAAAAAGTGAGTCGTGGTTGATTTTTTGTCACTTTTTGTACTCCTCACCAAATATGATCATTATATGAGTCTACACATATAAGATGCATGATGTGATAAGCTTGGAGACTTGAGAAGATGAGGTTCGCCTCCACGATACTTATATAATATTCTTCACTTTCTCATATAAAAAACTGCCAAGAAGACGGCGCTGGCAATGCCAGGAACGACACATCCCAATTTACTCGTGAGATTCTCTCCCTCTTGCAATGATGTTTTCTCGGAGATGATGATGATTATGGTGATGTAGTTGAGACGAAGACTGAGTTTACAAAGATATGAGAGAGCTCCGACCATGCCAAATATGTGAAGGAATATTATGTAATATCACAATTGCTTTTCCCTCAAACGAAAATGAAGCGTTCAAGACTCAGTTTGAAACTCCTTCACTAAGCGATGCGAAATAAGAAAATGGAAAATGAAATGGGGTTACCCTAAAGGTACAAACTTGGTGAGTGAGAGTGTACGAGAGAGTAATGACGAGAAGGAAATAAGGAAGGATCCTTTCCAGTAGTCACACTTCATCACGTGTGTGTCTATGTATATAATGTAGCACATAGACGCAGAGTGTATTCGTGTGTAACACAGCACCACACGCACGCACCCATAGCTCAGTAAAATGCCGAGTGTTTTCCTAAGACCTCTCTCTGTTTTCTTCTGGAGAAACTTGTTAGTTGTACATTATATTACTGGGAGACCACCATTTTCCCCCTAAAAACCTCAAGAAGCAAAAATGGATGCACATACGTCGAAACGTCGAAGGATCGAATCGACATTTCAGCAACATAGCATGAGTTAGTGCATACGATGACGGGGTAGGAAAAGTCTGGCACAGGCAGATTTATAATGATAAAATAGAATCAAACGGCTTCCTCCTCGTCTGAACAAACTCTGGAGTGAGTGGAGGAGCTTCACTCAGCTCACCAGTTGAGAGAGCGCACCCACACACACAAACACTCACTCACACGACCCACGAACGAAACGGGCTCCTTGTCTCGAAGTATATCGACAAGATAAACGTGATTCAATAAAAATGAGTTGCCTCAATCTGTTGTGGGCGCAATCGTCAAATATAAATCGCGCGTGTGTGTGCTCAGTTCAATGCAGAAATTTATGTCCTCAGCTTAACTCCAATCTTTAATGCTCCTTTTTCTCGCACTTTGTGTAACTTCGAGTGAGCCACGGTTTGCCAACCACAACAGAGCCCAGTACGCGTTTTTGTGCTCTCTCTCTCACACAATGAGTTTCCAATTAACAAGAAATCTAATACAACGTAAGCCATTTACTTACCCAGTATTGTATTGACGATGAAGGGAGGCTTTTGTTTATGAAGCCTCTGTCTCAACAATGGGAGGGGATGGTATTGGTGAAAAGATTGAAATTGAAGTATAAATATCTCCGTTATAATGATTTCGTTTCGTAACGTCTACATGCCTACCAACACGCTATTGATTTACACTGTGAAAAGATGAGCGCGCTGAAATAGTTAGTTTTAATGATCGCTAATTCCGCTTTTTAAACAGTTTAACAAAGAGGCCGGCAGACAACCGGTGTGCATTGTGTATGATTTTTGACATGCTTTCTCAACTCGCTAGAGCCACCGCTAATGCTCAACTCGCGCGCACCCTAATTTATCTGCACAGACTCATTGACGTGACGAAGCAAATTTTGAAACCTTAATATGTAGTACTTCAACGAGACGCAAAAATATACCTACTACACATCCTATGCAGCTTAATAATAAATAATGCTTGTGTGAATACCTACAAAAAATACTGAAATGATATCAATGCTCTTCAGACGGTATGTGTAAATATGTCTGCAAAATATTGTTTGGCACATTGTAATTCTGTGTTTAATCCATGTATCTGCTGAAAAATAAGTCTTTGTATGACTTTTGGAGGAAATGGAAAATATATATTATGCCGACAGTGTAATCTGAGTACCATAAATTCACACAATCCTACATCCTAAAAACACGCTTTAGATATGTTAATAGACAAGCATAATTTTACAGTTACCAAGGGAAGAATTTTATGCGAGAAAAATACATTGAAAATGGGACATTTATATAAAACTTCTCAACTACAAATATCTATTGGTAATGCGTCGAACAGAGATAGCGGAGAGTTTGAGTGCCATTACTCAAGTTAATTGATGCCTTTGCATGAGTTTTCGATACCCTTTGTTATATTTCAATCGCCTTTTTTGTGCATTTCCAACAGCACACACTTCCCCCCAAAGTACACATATTCTTGTGACCTTAATCATACAATTGCACCCTCAGCACTTTACACAAGTGTGTAATAAGAAATTAGAGTGACGCTCTCTCATCAAGCAAAATTTTGCAGCAAGACAAAAATGTAACACAGTCTAATTAGAGCTCACATAAAGATACAAAAATGGAAAGTGCTGAGAAGTTTGGCGTAATGTTTGTTTTTCACTCTATTTTTACAGAAAAAAGGAACGAGAACGAATCGCTTATAACAGTCAATAAATGAGATCGAAAGTTTTTTTAGGGTTCAAGTACAAAAATGTTGAGTCTTACGAAATAGCGAAGCGTAACTGAGTTACATAAATTAGCAAAATATGACGCATGATACGACAGACTACTGGCCGCCTTTTTTGGTTGATGTACTGTATTCATCTCATTAATAATAATGTACTGCATAGACTCTCCCAGTTAAAGGGAATGAAGTGTGTGTAAAAAAAATTAGTAAATTAAGAAATTGAAGGGGAACTCTGACAAAATTCTGTCACAATTGAGAAGTGGTGGGCAGGTAATTTGATGAAACAGTCGCTCGTTTGTATCGAAAAAATTACTGCACCTCAACGGCATCCATCTCCGTAAGAAAGTCGTCATCATCAATGAGATTTCTATAGAAAAATGGTGAATTGTAATGCGACCATATACATTCGACTCGTTGACTCATTCACTTCATCCATTCATTTATTCAGTCAGTCATTTGCATTATGTACCATTTTATCCTACCACAATGACTTCCCTTCTCTTCAAACGGAATAAAATGCAAGCACTTAACTAATAGACGGACACAAACGTACATTTGACAGTATACTTTTACCAGCAACTTTGTCTAAGCTCAAGCTTAGTAAACGAAGTAGTAGCCCTGTGTGTGCGTATCTCACCATAATATCTCTCATTCATAAAACGATTTAGCATGAAAAATGCAAAAATAAAGAAGGTAAAAAAGAAAAAAAGAGCTTGCCACGCCAAATCCAAGGAAAGAAAAGTGCTTGCTCCGTACATTTTCTTGAAAAAAACCAAAGAATCGCCTAAAAAGTGAAGTCATCTCGTTTTGAGCAAAAACTTCACCTTTTCCCTTCCTTTTCATCTTTGAAGGATTCAAAAGAATTCTCGTCATTTCCAACCTTTTCTCTCTCATCTTTACTTTTCCAATCCTTTGTTTACTGCAGCATGCACACTCTCAACTTAATCTACTACTCTATAGATATTTAACGTACTTTTTGATCTTCAAGGAAATACCTGACTTCAACTTTTTTTTTCAGAGTGCACGACAAAGCGAGTTGGGAGAGAGTACAATAAAAAAAATGACGATGAATAGGTACAGATGTAAGTCCATTATATATGCTTTAAGAGTGGTAAAATCTGAACGCAAAAAAACGCCAGAATTTGTCCGAATTTTCTTCTCCTACGCTTCACCATTCTGTGTAGAGCACAGAGCGGACCCACCACAACCACGTCTTCTTCATGTATCGGGTATCGTTCCCGTTTCCAAGGGTTTTCCTGGTAAATACATTCGCATATAGCATGTACCCCTCTCCAACCCACACACATCCATAATATTCTCCAGGAGCGAGAGTGGGATATAAATGGGGAAAGACATGCACACACCTTACACATACGACAGGGCATAGACGCTGTTCTTTTTGGATGGAGATATGAGATGATCGTGCAACTTCGTTTCCTTTCCAATTCCAATCGTCTACTAAAAAGCACCCTAACCTCAACCACGAACCTTATACTGGAAGCCTCTCAACCAAAGACCCATAGTTAAACAGTAAACCAGCACAAATTTACTCTGTAACTGGGTGATGTGTGTACTATATGCCACCCCTACGCCTTCGTAGGGCATACCACACTTCGTTCTTGTGGATCGGCACACTATCTTGGCTGCGTGTTGAAAGAAGTTCTGAGTAAAAGCAGAGAGAGAACGCGACGACGACTTTTTTTCTACGGACAACTTTTTTTCTCTCTCCCTTTCTTCGCTCCACAGAGAGACGGAAATATCTCTGTAAGACCACTACCAAAAGGACGTCTACATTTCTCTCTGGCTCAACGCTTACTTAACGTTTCATTTCATACTCTTTACTCCTCAAGTCAATGGGCTAAAGTTGCAAGTTGCAGTGTAATGGAAGGCTGGATTCGAATACGGAATGGCCAACTATTACATATTAGTACTATGAGCTTCAAGTCCCTTTGTCGCTAGCTTACTTTTTTTCATATGCATATTAGCAGCTCTCCTCCACCACGATTGCCACCACCAGTGTGTCTACACAGAGCAAACCACCTCGTCATCATTCTCGGCTTTCTCACCTAAAAAACATTATCATCGTCCCTTCTTCCTCGTCATCCACACACAGTGAGCGCATTGAGCATGCAAGATGCATACTACACACACACGCATTCACATCTTATATAGTCACACAGAGATACATAACACAGCCCAACCTTCTTCCCTTTGTTCGCAACCAAATGAAGTTTCAGAGTTGAAGTTGCGATTGCGAGAACGAAACGATCGAAAGAGAAGTAAAGTCAAAGGCAAATGGTTTTTTTTCTGCCTTCTCGCTCAACGAGTGAACACACGATTCTCAACTAAGGAATAATAATATCGTGGTGTGTGTGTGTTTCAGGGAGAAACTCAGTCAGTCTCTGTTTCGTCTGCACAGCGAGCAGTTGTACACACACAGAGTATGGAAAAAAAATTGTGAATATTCCAACTTGTCATCGGCATCGCGAAATTGTGCGAGTACTCCTGTCAATTTTTTTTTGGAGAATTGTCCATGTCATAATTTTTGTAAGGATACAGTTTTTTTTTATCAGAGAATACAAACTTGGGAGATGTAATTGTGAGACGTTTGTGTTAAAACGTGGTTTGAACGAATTTTCTTTATTTTTTTTTGTGTCCGCGGTGGGAAAACAAGGCAAGTTGTTTCGGGAGAACCGAGGAAAAAGTCAATAATAACAGTGTGCAGGGCACGGAGGTGGTTGCTCTGAGTTTCTGCTTTCTTCGTTGACGGAAGAGGATGAACAAAAAATCCGACTCTTTCCACCTCCGTTTTATCGGATGACGGTTGACGGTCACTTTGAGTTAGTGTCAACTGTTTTGATTCCAATTGAAGTGTGAAATCGTAGACTTGTGAGCAGAATGTGCAAAGAGTTGACAGTTGTTGTGTAAAGTTTTGGTTTGAAGAAACGTTAATGGGATTTAGTAAGTTGTGGGCAGTTGACGTACATTCTGAAGTTGACAGTTGTCTGAAGTTGAGCAACATTTGACAATGTGTGTGTGTGTCGTCGGTAATAGAATTCACCTTGTTGTTGACCTTTTTTGTTTTTATTGGTAAGTTGTGTCATTACCCACAAAGTAGAGGCTAATAGTCATTAAGGTAAATGTCAGACCGGTAAAAAAATGTTGGTTGTGATGGTATAAAAAGATGGGAGATAAATGTTGAACGACTATTGATTGGTTTGCAGACGAAGAAGCCGGGGGGAAATTAATCGGTCACGCAGCAACTCCGGTGGAATTATTAACAAGTTGGGCGTAGCGAAGCAAAGTGGGGATATCAAAGTTTCAAACACTGACGACAGTGGTGCGAGGACGTGGTGGTGATGTTCGTTTGAGACGAGTGACGGTTGTGTGATTAGAATTTGAATTGTGTTCTCATCATCGCGAGTCAGTTGCAGGACACAGTGAGCAGTGAAGGAGAGGTGAGTCCCCACCAATCCCAGTCGACAGTTCACGTTTATCAGTCAGTCATCGATCCCATTGTTTGAGGCACCTGTGAGAATTCTGCCCTCTCTCTGAGATGTCGAACTTTTGAGACAGTTTGGCTATTTCGCATCTCTCCACGCCTGACTCCTTTGTTGACTCTGTGGATTAGGCTAAGCCAGGAGTGAGAAGAAGAGGGTGAGGTAATCCTCTCAAAAAAGTATCAATGATACTAAGAAGCATGTCGTAGGACATGTTGTCGCTCATTGATCAGTTGAAGTTGTAAGTTTTCAAAGTTTGCCAGTGACCAGTTTCATTCATACGTGAATATTGACTTTTGCATAAGGAGAAGTGTGCCAGTCACAGTTTGCTCAGATGACGAATGTGTGTTTGTCATTGATCCTCGAAATCCGACCAACAACTTACTGAACTGGTCTTGGTCACCGAGACCGAGAAGACAAGCGAAGGTGAACGTCAGAGATTGAATTTTTTTGAACAAGTTCTCAGCTGCAGTACACCGAGTGAATATATTTCCCTTCGAGAAAAGTATTGATTAGGATACAAAGAGCGGCCTCAGTGGTCCCATTAATAATTGACAGTAGTATTTCATACTGCAAAAGGGTTGTTGGTGTGATGTAAATCATTAAAAGGAAGAAGTCATGACATGTCTGAGCAGCGTGACCTGTTGACAAAGTTAAGTGACTGAGACCCGTCTGGATTCTGTACGATGACAATTTTCGCTGTTCCGAAGGGAGACAAGTAAGTGACTACAAAAACATTTCAACCAGTATCAATATTATCCTTAATGTTATTGGCATTTGGTGTATTTCATGGGTTCGGAATGCAAGGAGTATAAGGAGCATTACTCGGTGTGCAGAACAAAGTCAAACAATATGGTATAATGTTTGCAATGGCGTTGAAAACCAGGTGACATATTAGTGTTACACGCTCATAGCGTTCCTAATCTAGGATTTAGGAAATGGACTAAGCCTTTGATTCACTGGTCTAGTTCTACATTTTTTGAGGCATGCTTCCATCATATCATTGGATCCGCATTTTTTAATTCACTGTGATCGCGTAACAATGGCATGAGAACGTTCCGTCTTTGAAGATGACCCTGCCTGCGCGCTATTGTTCGGAATGTCAGAGTCGTCAACTTGAGAGCCTCTTCTTCCATCTTCAGAGGTTAGGTGGCGTCTGGTGAAATATTATTGAAGAGGAGAACAGATTAGATTACTCCACTCGCGAACAAGTCCTGATGGAGTTTCACTGACGAGGGGGAAAATGCAGGTGGGAGTATTAAAAAAGTAGCTTAGCTAAATAATGCAAGGAGTAGTTGACTGCCAATTGCCTTTAATGTCAACTCCTTTTAGCATTCCCTCTTTCAACCTTCCTTGTGCTGCAATCATAAGGATGGACGATGATGATGGTATGTCGTGCGTGGGCAGATTAAGGATTGACTGGTTTGCTGACTGTCAGTCTCTCCCTGGCAAGAAGAAGCTCTTTTTTTTTACAACACAGCTTATGTAGGTGATACGGAGTTGTGTGTGCCTCTATATCCAATCCAAGTCGTTTCTGTTTCGCAATGAATCTCTGAATCTACTTTTGTGGAGATCTTCGTTTTGCCTTTATGGATCAGTCGATAAAATGCATAATATGAACAACGTTCTCTGTACTCACATCTTCCTGGGAATTCATTTCGAGTTTGCAGAGTGTTAGCACGACACTGACTCTTCACGTTCGACACTTGTTTCTAATAAAACATCGAAACGCATTAGACACTTTTGGATGTAAACTAAACTAAAGCATAGGATGATGATATGGTTTGATTGGATTGTAACCAGTAACGAATGTGTTTGCGTATCTAGGAGTATTGGCAACGAGTATTATTGCTGCTACAACTAAATGCCATACGATTCCACTATTATTTTATGATCGTATAGAAAAAAATAGGGAAAACATTTTTCGTTGTTGGGGTATAGTTAATGCTAGGATTGTTTTTGCTACAAAGGATGATGATGATGTTGATGATATTGTTGGAGATATTTATTGTCTAGTCAGAAGAGTCGAGAGAGATTGAAGGTTTGGTTCGTTGAATCAGTAATGGCTCGATCCTTAAGTGACTGGTGAATGGTGATGAAAATTGAGAATGAATCGTATCAGCGAGAATAACTGTTACGGAAAAGGATTAAATAAAGCGTTTAGTGCATGCTCACTTCTATGCATGTGTATTTATAGGGAAGATGAATATGTGGATTACTTGAGGTCGATATGTGTTCTGTGAAAACCTCAACTCATCCTCAGTCATACGCGAACTGATAGAGAGTCAAGAGTGGTTACAGCCAAAGTCAAGCCGAACGCGAATGCTGTCTGTGTGCTATTAAGCAACAGATAATAAAAAATGGAATGAAATCTATAAAGTCGGCTATAATGTTTGCTGAGCTGAATACAGTGCAGTAACTCATAACTCTTAAAGATTACATTGTGCTACACGAATGAAATCTCTTGAGGTAACGTAATTTTACAATAAACTTTGAGGGGTAATGCAGGCAGTATGCAGGGAGGAGGAATATGAATTTTGATTTGAAGACTTTTTCGGATCTCAAAGCTGCTACTACTACATCTTTTATTCAGTTATGAACCGACGTCATCACACATATTATACACTTTGGGAAAACGACAAGAGCACACAATACGTGTGTAGATAGACGAGCGCGATAAAAATATGTCCGCATTGAAAATAAACATCTCGTCCGTCTCCTTCTTTCAATAACGGGATATGAAAGGAATTGCAATATATTTTCCGGGGGAATCAGTCAACCGATGATGATGATACAATAGAACTTCTTTTGGTTGCTGTGGCATCTTATACGAGTCAATACGAGTATAGGGATGATTCCGTAGGCATCGAGTCTCCGTTTTTTTCGTTTGAGCATTAGCCACTTGATTTTTTTTTTCGATTATGCTTTCCTCGCTGTCACTAGAATGACGCGCACATATTCTCTGGCCGATGTTGTAATACTAGAAAGTGTGTAAGTGGATAAGGAAGCATAAGTATGATTATATTATTTTAATACTACTGGCATTGATATTTATATATAAGATGGATGTGTGGAGGGACTGACGATGCTGAGCAGGAAAAAATATGAAGAATCAATTGAGATAGGATCACTCCAGTTTTGGATTGCTTGCTCTTTTTTTTGAGGATGTCAACAATAGATGATAGAAATTACTAGACGTGAAATTTTCATTAGTTGCCCCCACAAAAATTGTAGAGACCTCATGATTATCTTTCTAGGAGGATGATCGGATCACGTCTTTTTCCTTATAGTGAACTATTCTATTCTTTTATATTTTCTAATGGAAGAAAGCTCCAGAAATTGAGCTGAGCATGTAAGATTTTTTGTCGTAATTTCGCGAAGAGCATAGAGTTGGAATCCTGTGGCAGATTGGATACCACAAGAAAAATCTTGAACACTAATTAGTTTTTCTGTTAAGCTATCCTTTCCTTTTTATTTATGTAGGCTACATAGGTTAAGTTGATACAACGATCAAGCAGAATAACAGTATTGTAAATAGTAAAACTGCTATTTGCAGTATACATGCAATTATTTGTGTTTGCTCTTCGTATGGGTTGTTAGCTTCAAACTCTAAAGAAGGAATAGACAATGTTGACAAAGATCATTAATAACAATGTTCGAAGGAGTAATATCCGGAATACGGAATGCGTCGCAAAGGTGCTGTCCCATAGCAAAGTTTCTGTTTTTTATTGTACATTTCATAATATTGGCGTTTGGTAAAATGAGATTGTTTGGCAGTCTACAAATAAAATGAAATAAAGCAAGGATTTGGGAGTGAGAGCAAGAAAATTATTGAATTTGTGAGGGAAATATTATATCACATTGTATTTCACTATTTGTCACGATTCTCTCCGTCATTCTGGAAGAGAGCGCCTACACACAGTCTTGGAATTTCGAACTGGTTTCAATCGTCTTAAAGACCAAATGCGAGGAGCCAGTATAAAGAAGAGTCAGTGAGAGAGGTCGGAACAGTTGGTGGTCGTACTATGAGATTTTAAACCCTGTCTGCTCACAGTCACTACGCCTATTAAGTACATCCACGCAATACGATCTGGTCGTCCAGCCAGGTATCTATGTAATCACACACATGGATGAGATTTTGTGTGTCTCTGCGTTCCTTTAAAATGAATCCCTTGAAGGGGTATTCTCGTCCACGAGTGGGCTACAGCAACGAAATGTCAGCCTTTATAATGTGTATGTGCACCGACCTCTCTCTCTCTCTTTCCAGTTGAAGAGGATTGCCGTGGCAGTTTAACAATGCCAAGCGTCATCGAAAGGAAATTGCTTCTTGCGCTTCAATGCGTTGACTCTTGTCCTGAGTAAAGGCCATTACTAGTGTGTTTGTGTCGTTTCCTTTTCTCTGAGCCCGTTGGAAAGGGTTTCTTCCAAGAATGCGAAAAATAAGCATCGTAGTTTTTTTCCCCATTTTTAGCAACTTGCTAAAATTTTGTTTAGACTCTTGTAGCCTCGTTGTACCTGCTGCTCACCTGTGTCAGTGTGGTTGAGCTTTGGGCGAATCTCTCGTCTTCTTACTTTTCCTCGTCCGTCGTGTCTCCGTATTATGTACGTATTAATATGCGACACACCCGGCTTTTATGTGGTGTTGCGCATTTTCCTTTAATTCAAATTTGCTACATCATCCTCACACAACACCTGTGCCTTGGAGCTCTCTTTTCGAAAGCCTGTCTTTTTTGCCGCGTGTGAAGTCTTCCGTCTGAATGAACTCACAGGATTTAAGGATCCCACGATTCCCGCAGAATTTCTTGTACATTTTACTTTATTTCCGTCGTCAGCGAATTCCCTCCCGAGTTTCCAAGCTCAGGGCTCCTTATTTCTTGAGTATGGAAAAGTAATTTATTGCCCTCTGCTAACCTGCTTTCGTAATTTATGCGGTTGGTAGACGCTTTTCGGCGTAAATTCCTGTTCTTCAAAGACACACATTCGCGTTATTGATTACGTGGATTTTGGACGACATACACAAACCCCTGGTCTTCACATGTGACCGAATATTTTTTTGCATTTTTAAATTGAGTCTTTAAGTCCTCCGGTAGAACGACGGATTCACCTTTTCAAGTGGATGCTTTTTCAAGTGCTTCAAGAGCGCCTACACAACTATTTTGTTTGTAGCTTATCTTTATTACTAGTCTTGTAGAAGGGTAATATGCACGTGCATGAAGAGGAGTAGGCCTTTGTGTTATCTATGGCTGTTGGCTATTGTAGGAATTCCTGAATCTCTCACGTTCCCTGTAATCCGCACCTTTATTTTTGGAGTTTACGTATCCAACAAAATATTATGATGCAGCCAGCGTTGTTGGTGTGGCTCATCTATCCTTTAGTTTCCTAATAAGCCTCAAACTGCGTTCGCATTCTGAAATATTGCACATCAAGCTAATAATAAGCATAAAATAGAGTCGCAAGTTTTTATCGATGTCAATAAAACTTTATTATGATAATATGTAGATATATTGTTCAATCCAATGGGCGTTGGTTGTTGTTGTTGTTGCTCGTGGTTGATTTGCAATAGTAAGACAACGTCGTCAACACAGTAGTCACTCATTATTGCACAAAAGACAGTAAGCAGATCATGATGCAAATATACGGAGGGGGTCGGTTGACGATTATTAGAAACTTTAGAATTCATATATTGAGTTGAAGTGTGTACATTCCTCACATTAAACTTGTACACACACACGCTTCAAAAAATAACTTTATAAGGCTGAATAGCTACTGTGTCATGCATAACTCACCTGGTCTTTGTTGTTGTAACGCAAGATGATGGAAAGAAGAAAAAATATATTGTGCAAATCGTGTTTGTCACTTCTCGTAAAGAGCGTTTGCCCACAAACCCAATAATATATCAAAATGAAGAGACTGTCTTTGATTTGCCTTTTCGACATCACGACAACTCTCCAATTTATCTTTGTTTAGCATCGGGATCAGCTTCTAGTTGCCGACTGATCAGCTCCATTGTATAACAATAATGGACTTGGAGTGAGGAATGAGACGAGATGTAAATAAACTAGCTGTCGACTAATGGCGCATGTATATCAATTGTGGAGATGTGGAGTAACGCTAACAGGTTCAGAAGTACCGCAAAGAGTTGAAGTCACACAAACATTTTGTGCAGTCGTCGTCAGTGTAAAAAGGCAGCAGTCCGCTTGCTCCCTCTTAATTTTGTCATCTCTTTGTTGGCGTTGCAGAAGCTCTGCATTTTTACGATATGATGAAACAACAATTCTTTCTGATTCGATTGGTAAACGTGTATGTCAGCTTGTATTGTCAATGCCGAGAGAATGGCTTTTGTGGAAGGTGGTATCAGCGGTATGTGCAATGTTGGGCGAATCTCCATATTATTATTTCTCTATGCTTTGCATCACTGAATTATTGCTGGTGTAGTGAACCATTTCGCTGGATTTCCTACAGCATAAGAATGGAGCGTTGAAAGGGCAAAATACGTATATTAGCATATATGGTAGCAGCGCAAATGTTCATGACTTCCGAAATCTGGCAGGACTGTTGTTCACTGAGGCTGACTACACAGGGAAAGTGTTTTGTCTAGATTTGGCAAAGTCGACAAGCATTACACTGATGAAGATGCATTTGATGATGCATATCTACCTCTGCTCCACACGTTCACATGTGCTTTCTGTTTATTTCCACTTGCAAAGCGTAGCTATCGAGGCCAAAGAAATATTATGCATTATTTATTTGGGAAAAAGGTAGACGTGGTTAATAGACAGTTGAACTTTTGTTAGACATGCAAGTAAAGAGACGATTTGCAAAAAAAAATGGAAAAATGCCTCTTTTCGCTTGCTACAAAATAGCAGAGTGACTGAGTGACGGTAATCCAGTGGAAAGTGTTGTTTGCCGCTCTGCCCTTTTTATAGGAATGCACGGTTGTCCGGATAAAAAAAGGTGAGGACTCTCGACTCTCGCGTCCTGCAAAGCAGCCATTAGTAGGAGCTGTTGGGATTTCGATAATGATCCACTGGTCCACATTCTGACGCTGGTGGTGCACTGCTGACTCACACATATAAGGCCGCGCTCTTCCTCATCAATATATGTAACTTCATTTATTCACGTGCTGTGAATGTTCCCAAAATACACTTTTCCAATGGATTTTTATTTTCACTCTGGGTTACTCTCTCGTCTTTCTCTTATTTTGGCATTTATCCTTTTCTTTCTACTTGAACACACACGGAGCTCTGAGGCTTCATGTTCTTTTAGTAATCTCCACTTGTAAATGAATGAAACACGGTGTACTCAGCAAGATTGTGTGTGAGGCCTGCATGAAAGATAAATGACTGTTCTTTGTTGAAGCCAAAGCGTTTATTACTTTCACAGAGAGAGGTAGAAGAAGGGAGTGAGTGAGACGGAAAAATATCAATTTTCCTTATTTTTTCAACTGCTTTGCCACAATACTACTTATATTTTCCTTCCGTTCGCGTAACACACATGTACTATACGCACGTCACATTCTATCTCAACTGCTCCTTCGGTGTGGAGTGAGAGAATGGAATCAATGCGACGGGAGATGATAGGATTGTAAATATTGTATTGTTCAGTAGATTCGTTAGTCTCTTTTGTATTCCTATCCATTTCCTTGCACATACATAGTACATCCACGTTTGCTTGCCTTGTGTGCTTCCTGTTGTTCATCGGAGTTCGGTTTATGTAATGTTTTTTTTCGCAACCCATTTTCTACATTTGGCTAGATAGAGTTTTTTTGCGCGATCGACTTGAGTCCATCTAGTCTGGATGCTAGACTTGATGGACCGGAATCTGTACGTTTTGTTGGCATCAATTAATTAACTTGTCACTTTTGCTTGATTGAATCAAAAGGTAGGAATGTGGAAGGCAGTCAGGCCTCAAAACTCATATCCCGTTTCGCGTGCCTTCCAATGGATCATGACAACTCTGCTTTCTATGCGAACAAAACAGAGAGTATCCGGTTTTTTCTGTCTTGGCTCTGCTACACTTGACTGTACAGTTAGGCATACCAAAGTCATGCTAATAAAGTGCTAATTTTTTCAGGTAATTGAAAATATGGAGGGTAGTAGAAATGGTAGAGAGAGAAAGAGGTTCCGTCAAAAACAATTGTTTTGACTCTGGCCTCATATGCGTATGAATAAGTTGAAAACCACCGCAAGGGAAACGGCAACAGTAATCTCGCAAACTTGTTAAATGTGCAGCAGATGCAGTGTTGTGCATCTCTCCATTGGGATAAACACCGGCTCCGACATTAGCATTCATATTTGATGATTTAGCATCGAACTGAGGTAGCAAGAGTAGAGAGTAAAATCGTATCTTGTTACCAGTATTTAATTAATACTTTGCAAACTAAACTCTCACAACAAGGCAACCGTGATGTAAACCGTTTTCGTAGTGAATGAAAGAAGTTGACCTTATGACAAGAGGAAAGCTGTGGTTGATCAACGAGACCCTTTACATCAGTTGAAATCAAGCCCAGAAAAAAGGAATTATTGACGGTCATGCAGATTTCTTGTGAAGAATGGCGTTGTACGGTTAACCGATAAAAGTAATGAATGATTAGAGAAATGCTACCTGCACGAAATCTATCTGTAATAAGAAAACACCAAATATTCATGGCTCTCTCCCTGCTTTTACGGCTGACTGACTTGAGTCAAGTTGGTTGATAATGAAGCTGTTAACGACGAAGCGAGCAGAAAATGAGAAAAAGCAGAAGAAAAACACTGCGGTTGTTGTATCCGAAAAGGTATGAGACAAGTGTTGCAAGAAAGGCAAATTATACTTACAATTTGACTGCAAAGGAAACGTTGTGGCATTAAAAGTTGACGGTTTTAAGATACGGGAGTGTTTAAATACGCATTATCATCATTTAATGAGAGGTTTGCGTACAACTATTATAGTAAATAATCTTGAACGTCACTATGCATACTATAGGTTTATAGAATCAATTAGTAAAGCTCTATGATGTGAGTCGTAGTTTTTGAGATGAAGACGATGAAAAAGCTGCGTACGTTTTTTACACGCACTTTTTTATACTGCTTTTTGTCTGATAAAGGTAATACTATGCGCGCAGGGTTAATTCATGAATGTTGCTGCGCCGGCTGCAAAGAAGTCGGAGAGCAAATAAGTGAGCAAGTTAACGATGGGGAAATGCCATGAACTTGGCCTGCTGTTATGATATTTCGCATGTCTATTTTTCTCTTAGATTTATCATGACAGTAAAATTATGTACGGTAGCACTAATGGTAATATTAAATCAGATAGTACACAGTGTGTAAAGGTTTAATGTGCACTTTTTTGTATGCCAACCAGCCAACCCTTTAGCTTGCTCTTGATGAGTTGCATATATTTAAGATTAAAATATATGGTTTTGACTGACGCTGCTCTCGTGACTACACTGAATTGTCGTGAGACACGGTTTTTTTTGGAGGTTCATGCCATCCCCATTGTCACTGTTGTGTAGTACACAGTGATGTTTTTTTTTCATTCGTGTAAATCGTAACGTGTAAAAGTGCAGTGTTGTCGTATTTAGACAGTCGGCTTAACCATGGACTCAATTCCTCGAATGTTGGCATTTTCAAAGGGAATTCCTAAAGGAGCAACGAATTTTCAGTTTTCCTAAAGCTCACATCTTTTACACATTGTTATAGTACTTACAGAGGTAAGCGCATGTCGTCTTGTACCTCATCAACGGTCATGTGGAGCAGTTTTGTTTTAAAAAACCGCAGTTAGCTTACCGATACGAAGTTTCGTGCTAATCAACATGATAATCATAGTGATTTGAGTGTAACGTTCCTCACAATTGTCCCAAAAACGTCGTGCTCTTTTTCTGAAGTCATCTCGCTGTCTGTCACCAGCTCTCTCAACGACCTTTTTCTCACTCATGAATGTTTTACGGTGGAGTCGGATCATTATATTTAAGTTGAATGGATGGTTAATGATTTGTTTACATAACAGTCAAAAAGACGAGGAGAAAAATTGGAAGGGATTTGCAGAAAAAAAAGGATACGGACACCCTGACCAAATATCAGATTTACACTCGCTCCTTATATCGTCGTGCTTTTTTTCCCATAACAGTAGTTGTTGAACTAGGAGGAGTGAGTAACGAGGTAGGTAAACACTTGCCGTTTAACTCGTAACTGTTTATTTTATGAAGAGAGTGTAAACAGTTGTTGAATCGAAAGTGCATTGCAACAAAATGACAACAACGTCGAAGATGTTGGGCTGGTGGTTGGTTGCGGTTGGTTGGTGACTATTGGGTAACATGTGTGTTGACATGTTGTAGCAATTTTGAGAGAGACTCCATGCGATTACGATACGATGAGTGATGTAATCCATTTGTTTTAAAATGGACATATGGCGTGCAAAGCACCGGAGGAGAGTGTGTATTTTTTTCACAGATTATTTAAGGGAAAAATACGGCGAGTCATTTAGATGAAGAAGAGTGTATCTAAACTTGTTCGGCTGTACCATAAATCAAGTTTTTCTCGAAATCTTTTTTTCGCTTTTTCGCTCCTGCATTGCTGACTGATGATGAGTAAGTGTGCAAAAAAAGTACAAACCACTTTTGTGCATGCTATTGATTTACTTCATAAAATGAAGTGAGGGGTAAATTGGTTGGGCAGAAATTGCAGACACTGGTTTTTTCGTCTGCTGAGCCTCTGCTATTATTATTACTGGAAGAAATGTGCCACTGTGTTGAGATTTACGTGCCTGTCGGCAACGTTAAATGTCTGTTTATTAAGTGCTAAGCAGTGGAGACGAAGTGGGGGTTTTTGTGTGTGTGTAACATTTGCAGAGATACTTTTGTGTGCTTTTATGCCACTTGCTAGAAAAACAAGCTCACTGATCTCCTACCACCAACTGATGACGCTTGTAAAGGATGCGTATGTATGCATGTATTGGTAGTAGTAATAGTCAAAGTCAGAAGTGCAGAGATGTAAAATTAAGAGTACAAGGCTTGTGGAGCGAAGGAGGTATTACCTTAAGTCGCAAAAAGCCATATGGCCATAATTACATATCCCTGGAAGTGTAATTGCTTTGGGCGTAGTCGAACGCTTTAGAGTACAAAAAACACAGAGATTTCCATTAGCAATTACAAGTCGTACCACCGAGGGGAGTCTGATGAGCTGCAAAAATGTTTGTCCAGCAATTTGGTCAGTTGTTAAATTTTTTCTCAATCAAGAGCGACTGCAATGAGGATGATGCAGCAGCAGCAGAATGAAACACATTAGAATGAATTAGAGAGAGATAAAGACAATGTACTGCACAGTTGTTTTGGCAGTTGACTGGGTCGAGCCTTGTATGCGTTGCCATTCGAAGAGGAAATATTGGCGTGAAGCTTCAATGATTTTGATGATCTTGCACTTGACAGCGTAGTTAGATATAATTGCAAGACTCTAAAATAGCCCTGCTGGCGAAGAAATTACTGCTACATATTAAATCTCTCTGATGCATGAAATAGATTTTTTGTTGTCACAGCAATCACCCAGGGCAAAGTCAACAAAAGGTTTATCATTTGCATTTATGGGTCTAGTTTTTTTACTAATTATCATCTCCATTCAACTATGTGGGAGATTAAAGACATTTAGAGTTGAAACAATGTGCTAACAACGCGATGGAAAGAATGAATGACGACAAAAATACCAAGCAACAAGTCAGGCACAAACACCTTATTCTCTCTCTTTACCAATGCGTTCATTATGTCTATTGTGTCAAGATAATTAATCCTGCGTGAAGTCCATTAATGGCGAATCACAACATTGGTAAAGAAAACCTACACGTAGAAGATGGTGACAAAACCTTGAACGAGACGGAATTCACTTTGAGTTTGTTGTGTAAAGGGTAAGGAAAAAAAGTTTAAACTTCCTTGGTGTCTGTCGGTGTCTTAATCACATCACTCCGTACGAGGAAAATATGCTATAAGTGATTTATTAGATTTGGACTAGACATTAGCATTTGTTTGACGTGGTAGAGTGACGGAGAGAAAATTAGTTGGGAAACATTTTGGATATCAAGTCCCGAGCATATTATCCGTGTTGATTCATCTATACAAGCCTTTCTTCCTTGTTTGGAAGCATGTATACGACCCTTTGTGAATGCTTCTATTTTATGAAGTTAGAAAGAGAGAGAGAGAGAGAAAGAAAGAGAAAAGTAAGTTCCACAAAGAATGTCAAAACAGATGGAGATACGTTTAATCGACCAGAAGGCAGTGGCAAGACACAGACGACAGACACAAACACTCACATACACATGGAAATAATTTTTACCAAGTTTGGAGTAGTTGGAGGAGTGAGTTGGGAGAGCATAGTTATTTATTTTATTATCGTTGTGATGATAGCTAGTAAACAGATGTCAAAGAAAAGATCTACAGTACTTCACTGAATGCATGCGTGCTGTAGTCTGTGTACATCCTTTCATATTCTCTTTGTACATTACGTAATGCTGGAGGATCATCTCGATTTCGGTTTGTGAGCACAAACTTTTTCTGTTGTCTTGTTGAAAAGCGGAGAAAAAGTGCTGGTGTTAGGCTATGGTCTTGTTTCCCGTATTCTGTCCCAAAGTGTGAACATTGAGTAGGAATGACGTCATGTCAGCGGCATAGAAAGAAGACGAGGAAGAGAAAAGGAGAGAGAGAGAGAGAGAGAGAGAGAGAGAGAGAGAAAAAAAAGTTGCGAAATGAACAAAAAAGCCTTCGTTTTCTCCTCTTTGAACCGGTATGATGATCACAAAGTATGTGGGAATTATATTTTCATACATTTCAAGTGTTCTTTGGCTTGGAACTCGGAATCTTGGCTTGAGCGTGTACTACTGTGTAGACCCTGTGTCAGCGTACGTTATCAACTATACGAGTATAAGCGGAAGGGAGTTTGTCAGATTATCTATGTGAAAGCAAACACATGTCGTAGCGCATAAAAGCCGGCTTTGTTAATAGTAAGCGGAATTTTGTAAATAATATGTTAGTAAACTGGAGTTTATAAAAATTACAATGCCACATACTGCCTCCTTATCGATTACAAATTTACAAAAATTCTCAGTTTTTCCAGAAATATTTTGCATGTGTGCAGTACAGAGCAGGTCGACAGGATTTCAAAGTCACGGATCATGAAGTACAAGTGGGTGATGTGTAACAAGGATTGCGTTTTCATTCATTTTCTGACACTCAATTCCAGAGTCTGGAGTAAATGTGTTTAACTTCTAGAAGCACGCGAAGGCGTGCCTAGACCATTAGTATATAAATACACCGTTTTAGATCGTGTTATAACTGCTTTTCTACGCATACATCTATCTCTCTTTTTCTAGCTGGTAAAAGTTGGAAGTTATTGAACTATATGTTTTTTGTTTTGATCCTCGTCCGTATCTCCTCTCTCGGCGTGTAGGCCATTGTGCCTGTGCCTGATGTAGAAAATGGGAATGCTGGAGACAATGGGGAAGTAAAGCTCCACCTCCATCTCAGCATCATGTTTATATCATCATGCCAGCGTAGTGTGCATCTCTGACTCTTTCTCTTGTCTCAAATGTGTCGTTGACGTTCGGTGTAAACCGCTACCCTTAGTGAGAGAGCGAGAGAGGCCAAGAAAAAAAGTGAATCCATAGGAGGAATATTTTTTCAGTGTGGATGAGGGAAAATCCGGGAGCTCACGAGTCTTCCTCCGGGTCGGATGGAGCGATTCATTGATCAAACTCGCATGTTGAAGATTGCATACAATGCATGTAAGACTGCGAGAAAGTGTGTGTGTGCACACACACAGATCTCTCAGTGTGCGATACTGTGGATATCTGTGATGTGCTCCACACACGACACACAATACACATCTCACTTCATCTTCCCTGCTTCAGTCGAAATCAGTGTACTGCGAAAAAAGGGAGAATTCTCTGAACAACTTTCATCGTCGTACGAAACTTCACATACTTGCTCACAAAGCCTGTGTTGTTATTATTATATATCGGTCCTAGCAATCGGAGGTTGATGGTTAGACTAATATTTATCACTGTTCCACACACAGTTCAAGGCAGGTTTTTCATGTTTTGTGATATTTCTCTATTGTAGACTATCTCCATCGACATTTTTCTACCATTGTGCACTAAATGTGTGTGTGTGTGTGTGCCGTGCGTGTTTATGAAATGTTATGTAAACTCAGGAAAACGATAGATTTGTTTACAATTGTGAGTATATAGCGACCATTAGCAAGCCCACTGTACAATTTCTTGGGACGACTGCTGATAAACCGTGTAGATAACATTCCTTGAGAGGAAGTCGGTGAACGACACGGTGGCAGAGGATTTCTTATTTTTGAAGGAAAACTTTGTGTTGAAAAAAAAGCTCGAGTGCGCTGTGTGAGAGCTCGTCAGCAACCCGTAATAGTGCATATTACTGAGAAATAAGTTTCCTCCAGTTATTTTTTATCGTTGGGATTTTTGCGAGTGTAAGGACGGCGGACTTTAAGGAAATGTTCGCGGCAGAAAGAGAGTATTTGCTCAAACTCCGGAAAAAAGTGAAGACTTGCAACCGAAACCCTTTTGAAAGACAAGCTCATATAATATGTACGCGCAATATGTATACAGCATCCTCCTAAAAGCCAAAGCTCATGCTCCATCGCACTTTGTGTGACTCTCGAATGTTTGTTTTTCTTGCAGTAATGAAGAAACGTAAAGTTGATTGAAGTTGAAGACAGTAACTCGCTTAGTGTCGAAAACTTAAGAAGCTAATATAATCCGCTAACCTGGAACAAAACAAATAATGTGTGACGAGGAGGCTTCCGGTGGCTGTGAAGAGGATCAGGGCGGAGGTGCCGTGCTAATTCGTATCCACGTTCCTGACCTCAACATTCACAAGTGCCTCCAGTTTTACAAGCATGATCTTGTTTGGGACGTGAAACAACAGTGTTTGGCTTCTCTTCCAAAGGTAAGTTCGACCACCAAGGATCACCACATTTATTGTAATCTTTTTTCACTCTTTTTTGTTGGCAGCACTACATCATCGTAGCTTGATAAGATATAGAGCAAATTGCTCACTATAAAATATCTCGACAAGACCAAAGGATGAATGAGAAAATCTTTCACAGTGCTAACTAATAGCGCTCTTATTGTGTATTTGAGACGTTTTTTGACGAAAATTAGAGCAATTCTAGTGCCTAACCTTGATTTTTTAGATGCATCCAAAGGTATGGTGTCTATAATTACCACGTCTACGCACTTGGACGGCTGTTCTTTTGCTCGTATACCGCGTTAATTAACTCAATCATCATGTCTTGGGCAAAGTAGTATTGATGGTGATGGGCTGGCGGTGGGTTTTCTTTCTTCAAGATGTGTGATTTATGGTTTTACCTGACATGTGATGTGTGCAGCATGTGTGTTTTTAAAAAATACACATTTTCTAACATTTTGTTCACCGTGCATTCATCTACATATTCATATCTTGTGTATGCGTCTGCCATTTAAAAAAAATTGTCTAATCATACATGTCTATGAAAACTGTGCGCTTACCACAGACAAAGCCAATGCACACACGTGGTGAGTAACGTAGTTTAACTAAAACCAGACTGATTAGTCACGGTTAGATTAATCCGTTTCATTGTTGGATTAGAATGCATGCATTTGTGATAAAGGTGTAGCAAAGAAATTGCGCAGATTTTTTTCTCTCTTCTCACTTGGCACATTTGTATATTTATTTGAATCGTATTTGGCAAAGAAGTAATTACCTAGCTGCGAGTGAAATTAATCGACATCACCGTAGGCACATTGAGTGAGATGTGTCACAGAAAGCTTTTTTTTTTCGTCTGTGCATCCTTCATTCTTTCTCAATTTTTTAGAACATATTAAATAATACGATGAGCAGAGACTACTAGCTGTGCCATTAGGCTCTTCCCCACAAGTCGTGGTGGTACCTGGCTCACTACCAGAGCAACAGAGTGAATAGTGGCCGAAGGAAAACCACAAAATTCTCCCTTCATTTGAACTCTTTGAGGACATGAGTACGTACACTTTTGCGATTAACTACATTAGAGCAACCACCATGAGAGTTGGTGTACCATAAAGAGCGAAGTTATGAGTTTTACTAATATTTGTGGCGGAGGAAGAAAAGACGGAACGAGATTTATGAACAATAAAAAATTCTCAGGGACTCTCATGATGGTTGAGTCTCATCTTTAGGAAATGGTGATTCCTGAGTGGCTGTCGTGACCCGTTGTATCCGCAGTTCTCACGGAATCGGATTTTTACTTGAGATACACACAGGAGGTAGCGAATGTACACTACAAGTAAGTCTGCTCATTTGTGGAGACCCAAGTTCATTCACGCGTTTGTGACCATGTGACTGTGAAACGAGATCACAGAGGATGATAACTTTAGTGGAAAAAAGAAATTAAGATTTCATTAATTGAGTCTCTTGTCAGATGATACGAGAGCAACTTCCCAAATTACGGTTTTCACGAGAATTCAGCACTGGCAATGCACATACATGTATTTCATTTCATATTCTTAATGATGAGGAATTCTTTGCTGGTTATGTACACGTCCTACCAAATGTAAAGTCGTCGTTGTATACTTTGTACATTATGCACGGATTTTTTTAATCAGTCACCATTCACTATTTCATTTTGTCGTTTGCAATTGCAAAATTAAGAGCGCTATTTTGGTTGTTTAATAAGGATTAATTGATGATTTTTTTTACATTTTACTTGATTATTAATCTGGAATTTAATGTCCTTACTTCATATGTTTTTGTGCCTAATTTGTATATACAAATATAATTTTTTCTTTCTTGGTTTGAATGGGTTCTGCTTCTGTTCACAAACACACCTCTGCGGTTCTTTGGTTGTACAAAGGTGACACACTGGTTTGGGGTATGTTGCTTTACGTTTAAAAATGATTTTAATTTTGATTTTTTTCTCACAATTCTTTTAGCAAAAAAAATCCGCATTTTTTTAGGTTAATGGTATTAATACACCTGAACTTATAGTGAACTATGCTTTGCTTTTGTAATTGAATTGCTGCAATACTACGCTAGATAAACAGCGAACACATGGGTTTGATGAATAGTAATAGACTTTTTTTGATTTATTGCCTGGAAACCCGTTGCCGTTTCCGTGTAAGCACACAAACACAGATTTTTCAAATAGTCATAAAAATTAGCGGTATTTAAATAGCTGCAAATACATATTTTATTCTAGAATTTTATTATGATGACATGTTACTTTTTTATGGGTTTAATTCATACGTCCGTTTTCCTGTGTTGTGGCGACAACCAAGCTGGCATCCAACTAACCTGGTGAATTTTCCGGTGCTGACTCCGAGCCCGTTATGCATATATTATATACATACATTTATGAATCTGTACTGACAACTCCACATGTTTCTTGTTTATTTCCGTACCAATACATTTAAATGAAACAATAACGTTTGACATCGACAAAGTGCACCAGTTTGTAAAAGGAGGAATCGGAGAATCGCTTCAAGTACTCTGGGAGTTGTGCTAGGTCGCACAAGACAGTAAACTGAAACTCGTTGCAGTTATGAATGAAATTACACCTTTTTTCAAGTAGTCAAGCAAGTGTAATGGGGCAGTAGTACGCACCAATCTTCAGTCGAAAATACACGAGTTTTATTGTTCCTTCTTGATGATCTATTGCGGTACGAATAAGTCATGTTGAAAAGTCTGCCTATTCAATGGAAAATATATGTGTGACCCGATAAAATTGATCCGTACTCAAGTGAACTGTTTGCGAGAGTGATTGTATATATTTTTGGCTAAATGAAACTAGTCCGTATCCTTTACCGCTCGACCACGCTCATCTACCTACTCACTTCAGAGTGGAAGCCAGAGTTATCATGAGTTTGCTATGCAGAGTGTCGTTTCAAGCGTACACACATTGCGTAACCTTGTTCCTCATTCATTCATCCAAAGAGGAGAAGAAAAAAAGTGTGATCTAATGGATGCGGAGCAAATGAGCAAAATAAGGCTTGTGCGATCTAGTAATGAAGTATGAAAAGCTCAATTTCTCTACCACTTCCCCAAATATACAGTAGGAGTAGTTTTTTTTTGCTACGCCGACAACAACGACCATCGACATACCACAAACACGACACGCGTGACTCAAAAGTATAATATCGATTGTATGAGCACAGCATCTCATTTCTGCGCGTATGTTTCGACGTTGATTAAAGAGACGAGATGGAAGGCTAGTTAATGGTTACTGCTACAACGTACGTAATAATAATAATACGATTATAATTTATTCTCATCAAGTTCATTGTTGCGTAAAAAAAGTTGCCTCATGTTGCTCCAGATTTATTAAATAGATATAACTCTCAATAATATCGAAAGGCTCGTCGTCACCCGTATCGTTGCCACATGCAAGAAAGCTTGCATGAGGCAGGTTTGTCACTTCTGGTTTGAGAGGGTTGCGAGAAAAACCTCGCCAATCCTTTTGGCTCCTCTTCTTTTCTGCTAAAAAGCCGTGAACATATAGCAGCACACGTATAAACTTCTTCGTGCTTTCCCAGTTGAAGTGAAGGAGCAACAAAAATGTTGACAAAACTAGTAGCAGCAACTAGGATTACCATACCAGAGAAGATGCTCAGACGATTCGGAGGATCCTTTAGCTTCGTATAATTACACGTTAGTTTTCTCTCTGGCGATTGTTGTGTACTCCACACTCGAGTAAACTTCGGAGTTCACTTCCGCACCAAGAAAACAAAGTACCTGCTCACATGAAACAAGCACATATCGTCGACAAGAAGAAGTTTTTTTTACTCGTCTGCTCGGCCTCTTAACAAGGCTCAACGTATCGTCAGGAAAAAAAGGACGAAATGAATGTATTTTATTGACAAGTTTATCCTACCGGGATTCTTCTCTTCCTGTATCGGTTTGCTCGGCTGTAATATTCGCTAGATATCATCATCATCCACGTATCATTTAAGATGGGATGAGCGATAAGCACGTTCACGTATGTGGTTTTTTTGTTGTTGTGCCATTTTGATGTAATCGTAAAGTACGTCGGAGCGAGAGAGACAGAGAGTGGTTAAAAATGGATTTCAATTCGAAATTGATTTAATCTCACATGAGAGAAACTCGCATTGTTTACCTATACGAAAAAGGAAACGTATGAAAAAAATGATAACTTGAGCTTGCTAGGTTTAGTGTGACTCTGGAAATCGGAAGCGCAATTTATTGGTACGTATTTATTGCAGAGTTGAGCAGCTCTGCACAGGGATTCCGTAGATTCTTTAAGCCAGCGCTAAAAGCCAATTTTTGTGACGGTATTGGAGATTCATTACAAAATTATTCAAGTATTGACACTTGCTGATGGCAGGATAGAACACAATGTTGGAGAGTTTTTTTGTAATGAGTACTGGTTACGCCCACACCCGCATTAATTTAAAGTTGTAGATTTTATTTTTGCTACCTGCAAAACGCCTTCGTGAAGGCTGAGATTATGTGTGGTGCATACCTCGTTGCTTGCATTTTTTGCTGGTTTTAAGCTGAACGATGACTGCAAAGTTGAGCTGCAACATCATTTTGTCGATTCACAATTGCAGAATGATGATACAATTACTCTCTCTCTCTCTTACGTTTATGCACGTATCGGCAATAAGTGTTGCGATGATGAAGCTAAAAGACAATTGGATTATGGAGGATCCCGAGGTTATTATCCTTTTCCTGTCTGGCTTGTCATGTTGATGCAAATGGGTGGAAAGGCTTTCCGATAATTTCCGGTATTTCCATTCCCAGCATAATCGATGTTGGTATACATGCGTGCTTGCAAATTGATCATCAAGCTAAACATCTTGCTATATACCTAATCAGACGATTACATTGATTAACCTATATCGGCTTCGTTATTTTTGTGACGTTTCCTTTGTAATTTATGAGATTACAAACCGGTGCATTTTAATGAAAGGGGACGACATCCCATTTGTGAGTGCAGAGACACACTACGTTGAATACAAATTACCAAAAAAAATACTATCATATGAATCTGACGGTTGACTTTTGAACTTCAATTCTAAAGTCAAGTGCAATTTCGAATTTCCAGTCGCAGTTCCACGGTTCGTTATTTTCTATTGCGTAACAAGTTCTTTAGATTTCACGACTGACATGGGGATACCAGCATCTTACAACATCAGATTTATACTCGCGGTTTCCTTTCAAGTTTCTTTTAGATGTACAAGCTTCGCGAGTTAACAAAGTGGTGTGATGAATTGATTTTGTAGTGCTAGAGATTGCTTTCCTTTCACCATATTTTTTCTTTAACTGAGACACGGCAAACGTAACCGTTGAACTTAGCGTGCCTTATCTAAATGTATTCACCACGCTGGTTGGGATGCTGAAATATGTTGCTCGTGTACTGAATCTTGACCGTACAAATGATTACTGCCACTTTGAACTTTTCAACCACTTCCCGATAACCCCTCGAGTTTACATGATTTTTAGGCTGCACTTTTTCCCAAGCAAATCAAGTCAATCGAGTTTATTATTCGTTGTCACCTTAAACTTTGCCTCTGACCTTGACCAATGGACTCGATTTGTACTGGGATGCATATTTGCGTGTCAAAGCAGTGCAAAAAGGAGTCGCATTTGCTTCCCGTGACAGTCCATTTTGTTCTGAGCGTCGTCCTGTAATTAGCATGTACAATTAAAACTTGTTCCTCTAATTTCCCATGTAAGCTTAATTAGCCCATTTTACCAGAGGAGTCACAAAGGAGGTAGACAAAACGTTTTGATGGTAATTGAATATCTGTGTATGTGTGTGGTTTCTCTGTAAAAACATGCTTGCTGTTTATCTAACGGTTGCTGGCACTCTTACCTAGTTGTAACTTGAACTCTATGTGTAGTTACAATAAAAACTAATTACGAGAAGGAAAATGCGTACCGGGACATATGCGCACAGCAGAGAGTAATCGCTGTGAAATGTAAAATGAGCTCAGATTTCCGGTGAAATACATATAAAAAAGGAAAGCAACTGAAATTCCAATTGTTTCTTTATGTCTTTTGTCGCTCTCTACGTGTAGGAGTTAAAGGAAAGTTTCAACTATGGACTATTTGCTCCACCGTGCAATGGGAAAGCTGGCAAGTTTCTCGATGAGGAAAGGCCGTTGTCAGACTACCCGTTTAGTGGACCCGTGGGATACCTTGAGGTAACATTTTTACTACTATTGAACAGTACACATAGTGTAATAGAGTTAGCTGAAGGGGTGGTGATTCTCTCAGTCTTGGTTGCATAACTGAGTTGTAAAGTGAATGGAGAGGACTGTTGGAGATGGACTCTGGCGATCACCTCCCTCTCACTTGTGTTTCTAAATTTTCTTCGAAGTTGTTTCGCTCATTTTGAAATGTTTTGTGGAAATGATCAGTGATTGAGGAGAAGCTCGGT
This sequence comes from Alloscopus bannaensis, assembly GCA_027743745.1. Classification (NCBI taxonomy): domain Eukaryota; kingdom Metazoa; phylum Arthropoda; class Collembola; order Entomobryomorpha; family Entomobryidae; genus Alloscopus; species Alloscopus bannaensis. The sequence goes on along the minus strand of JAHZMW010003452.1, from coordinate 131,429 downwards.
TGCTTGAAATGTCTGATAGAAAGAAGAAGTGCTATTCTCCTCTTCAAGTACCAGTTTACTGTAATTTCACTTTAGTTTGCTTGCTACACCAAACGGACGTGGACAAGCTTTCGGATTTAAGTTCTCTATGGATTATATTTAAGTACTGCGTATCTCTTCAGAGTGAATCTAACGAGCCACCTGCTCTCGAATTTTGTGTTTGCAGCTCCGGTACAAGAGGCGACTCTACAAAGGAATCAACATTGAGGAAAAGCAGTTGAAGTCACTTCACACGAAATCGAATTTGCGACGCTTCCTCGACTATGTGTCCTCAGGCCATTGTGAAAAGATAACAAAGATGTGCTCCAAAGGACTGGATCCTAATTTCCACTGCCCTGAAACAGGAGGTAAAGAAACGTAGCAATTATTTTGTGAAAAAAGGGTGTAACTTCGTTTATTCTGACATATCTGTGTGTAGTGCCATGTAATTTCGGTATTTTTATCTTCTACGCGTTTTTTTTTCGAGTTGAACTGATTCGGTTCCGTGTATGTTACGTATCGTGTCGAGTGTAGAGAGAGTGGTGCAGGACGTGTTTTTATATATTTTTTAACTTTGGCACATTCTACTCATCTTCTACCCACACAATGAATTGCTTTGTGTCTTTTCATTGAAACAGAGACACCTTTGTCAATGGCCGCACTGATGAAGAAGCCAAATAAGTTGTTGATAGCACTCGTTAATGGGGGTGCTCTCCTTGATTATCGAACAAAAGACGGCTCAACTGCAATGCACCGCTCAGTAGAGTCGAAGAATGTGGAGGCAGTGAAGACAATGCTGGACTTGGGAGGCTCGCCTAATTACAGGGATTCCAAAGGTTTGACTCCACTATACATTAGTGTTGCGACTGGAGCCGATCCAACATTGTGTGAAATGTTACTTCATGACCACGCTTTCATCGGAGCTCAAGATACTCAAGGCTGGCACGAAACGCATCAGGTAATTTGAAGACACAACATTATATATCGTAGATGGGTATTGTGTGAAGATTTTTTTTTTCGCAGTGCCATTCATCCCTCTAGTAAAAGACTTCAAGTAAATGTTCTCTCACTCACATTATTAGTGGCTTGTCTGCTTATCATAATTTCATGTTGCTCAATTATTGCCAGACTCATGAAGTTGCTAAAAACATTATTATTGCATTGGCAAAAAATGTTTGTGTTTTTTTTTACATTTGAGAGTCAGCAGTAATAATACCTGGGAGGTGATCTAAACAGTAGACTCTCTCGTGAATTTGAAGAATTAATTTATTCAGGATGATAATATGCTGATTTATCAAATAAGTTTTTCCTCTCATCCTCATTTTTCCCAGGGACAAGCTCGGTTGTAAGTTGTTAGGGAAGTGTTGATGATACCGAGTTTGATTTTATATCCGCGAGTTTCTCACACTATCTACAGAAAACGTTCCAGGGCTGTAAAATCTTGAAAGGTAGCAGCAGCAACGTGCTATTCATGTAGAGAATGGGGGTTACGTAAATTCAGCTTTTCACTAGTGAAAGTTGACTTGAGTTTGTGGAAATAAAAGTTTTGCACTACGCAGCCTACATAAGTAATGGGAACTGGACTTCCTTCAGATGTGAACACACTGGCTGAGAGGAGTGAATATATATATTTTATTTTGAGGCTTTTTTTTCAGGTTTGTCGTCTTCAAAGTAGGGTATACTTTGCACTCTTGCCTCAAACTTTTCAAGTATTTTATCTGTAGAAATTTTGCTCGAGAAAAAAAAAATCCACCTAGAATTTACATTTTAATGTTAGAATGAACATGGAAGTTCACATATTTAGCGGCTTCGTATTTGGTAAACTGGTAGCAGGAGAATCCTTTACCGGATCAGGTTCATTGTCGTGTTCATGCGTGTAGATAAGATATATATTAATACAACTTTGACATTTTACTTAACAAAGGTTAATGGTGAATGACTTGAAGTTTAGAAAATAATGATGTAAAAGGGTGCAAAGTGGGTGGCAGGTACACACACGGTAGCTGGGAATGTGGTGGTGTGTTGTGTAATAAATTTATTACTTTTTCCTCAGTCTCAATTGTTAGTAGTCTGGATAGAGACAGAGAGGGCTTTGGACTTGTAGTTAAAGTAGCTTCTGCGTGATTTGAAGACGTGTCACAAAACTCCACTAGGATGCTCCTCACAGGCCGATTACTGCCACGATTTTATTGGTTTCGAGATTAGTATGCGGGTTGTATTTGCAATTACTCTGCGGACAACTCGAAGGAATACACCACACAATGGTGTTGATGTACACGGATGTGTTTCTCATTCCAGGCTTGCCGTAACGGATTGGTACAACACCTAGAGCATCTCTTGTACTATGGCGCAGACATGAATGCACGGAACGCCTCTGGGAACACTCCACTTCATGTGTGCGCAGTAAATAACCAGGAGTCTTGTGCCCGTCTCCTGCTTTTCCGGGGAGCTGATAAAGAGGCGCTTAATTTTGCCAACCAGACGCCTTACCAAGTCGCGGTTATCGCTGGGAATTTGGAACTTGCCGAAATAATTCAGAACCATCGGCCTCAAGATGTTGGTGAGTGATTGATAGAGAAAGTTTTGTACTTTCTTTAAGGTAGTGTCAGACACGAGCACCGCAGTACCACCGTCTTACAGAGCAGCCTACCATAGCACAGCTACACACGTAGTTCTCGAATTTCAATTCTGCATACACATGTGCGCTCGTACATCGTGTTCATCTCTTATGTAAAGAAAGTCCTGTGGGTGGCAAATGCCACCTGCAAGCACACACATGTGGTGCCATCAGAAAGAGAAAGTCTGTCGGCGAACGGGAAAATGTCATGTTTAGCCCCATGTACAACTATTTATGATGTACACAACCTTTAAAAAAACTTTGCGAACGGAACTCATCTTCTGTTTCTTGATCTGAGAAATGTGTGTAAATAGTATGCTGAATTCATACTAACGATATTTTGCACACTCGAGGATTGGCAAATGTTCGGTATCCAATTAAATTTTTTCAAAGAATTGGTATCTTGTATATGATTTACTGTTTTGAGTCTTAGAACATGGTATCGGTGATATCTGACTGCACGCCAATTTTGCGATTTGGTTTGCTTGATCGAGGGAAAAAAGTTTTTTAAAGATTTTAAATAGAATTTTTCACTGCTAAAGTATTTGTACGTATCAAAAATCTGCTGCGTGAAGTAATATGTATTACAACTTTGAAAGATTGCAAAAATTTATGAAAAGTATTCCAGTTTAAATAAGACGTTTAGCATGGTGGTTAGAGAACTTCTTGTACTTTTGAGGTTGACTACGTCCGCAGCAAATTCGGATTGCTGCTTCTAAATTTTGGCGACTTTTCTGTATTTCAAGCACACATGTACACACATAGCATATCCCATAGAGTGAAAACACCGGAAATCCGAATACTAAACTTCTGCAACATGGGATTCCGTAAGTTTTTTGAATAGAAGTTTTGATTACTTGATGTGACAAGCATCCTGAATTCACACTTACTTGCACACACAACTCTGGGGGCAGAGCACAGTGAAATTGTAATATTGTAATATTGAAACATGCATAGGCCATAAATGGAAAGAAACATTCCACAAGTAAACATGGATACTATTATTAATACAACGGATACGTCTATTCTAGGAATTGATGGTATATTGTTGGAATATTTGTAAACGGTAACCTTCTTTCCATAATTTAGTCACATCAAGTGTTCAAATCTTTCTGGCGAGTTGTAGGCGCTGGTTTTTATTTAAAAGTGAAGTTTTTCAGATGTTCACCGAAAAGACAAACTTCTTCATAATCACGACCGAACAAACAAATGGGGTCCATTTTCATAATGAAAAAAAAAATGTGTTTCAGGTTGCTTTATCAGTGGCTTTTCTCAGTAGCACCAAGCAAAAACAAGCAGAAGTATTTTTGTGGAAGCATTGATAAGATTAGACGGGAACCATTCTCGTGTGTAGCTTATGTCATGCTTTGAAAAAAAACGTGCATTTCCGGTGCCCACTGTCTAGAAAGAGATAAAAATTAAAAAAAGGTGAAAATTCTCTTTGGAATTGGTTATTTTTTTGGCCAGGCTGAAAGCAGTTTAATTATGCTTTATTGTTTTAGAAACAAATGTTAAACTCTTGGTAGCAGCTAATGAAACATGCATGTTGCGCTCCGGCACCCTTACCATTTGACACGGTTTGCATGCAATTTATCAGCGATTATTTTATCCGTTACGTTGTAGGACTGAAGTCAAACTGAAATCAGTATATTGAGTTGCTTTGTTATGCATAATTTATTATGTGGTTACACAATGTGAAAGTCGTTCACTGAAAGGTATCGTTTGGTTGCTTAATATTAATTACTATTTTTTTAGTGAAACTCGTATTTTGTGGTTTTATTTTTTTAGTTCCTTACCGTGATCTACCAAAATATAATCCCAAGCGCAGGAGCGTCTTTTCCAGGGCTTTGTCCGACCCACGTTTAAATGTTTCCATGACCTGTTTATCGGGTCGATTTTCACGTGGGCCACCAAGTCCCTGTCCCAGCAATCGCTCGCTCCCTCCTTTCAGTTCTGCTTCTTCTTGTTTTAGTGAATGTTCAAGCCATACTCAGTCAGAGAGTTGCTCAGATTCCAGCTACTCTGGTGGAAGTAGCCACTTTGGAAGCGAAGACAACTGTGGCTCTGCTATTACCGGTTATTATTTTATACTTATGCGTTGTCTTATTTTAGTTTCTCCTCACATTCTTGTACGTTGAATGAGCTGATGTTATCGTATTTATTTTGGCTTTAGATGAATGCTGACGTTAATTGTATATGGCATTTTTAATTAGTGCGTAGATTTATGCCGCAACAGAGACTATTTTACCGAATTAATGCAAACTAGTTTTAATCTTTTGTAAACGATATGTAGTGTTTGGGGGTGAAGTTGCCTTTTCCATTATGAATTGCTTATTGCTGAAATGACGATTTGTCCGGTTGTAAAAACTCTTGCTCAAATGAAGAAAAAACAATTGTTATGCGTGCATACACTTCTCTTGAGAAATCATGTAATTGGGGGTAGAATTTGTACAAAGTTTACAGGGTGGTTTAAAATCGGGGAGCTTGGTTGAGAATTGTGTACAAAACGTTGGCTGAAATTCACGGGAATTGTATATCTTTGGGTGTATAGTATATTTTGGATTCTAGCTAATGGAATGTTAGTAACAAATTGATGTGTTGGTAATCTTACAGACAAGAGTCTTGATCACAGCGACATAACAAGCGACAGTTCCGGAGTCGGTACATGCAACAGCGGTGGAAGTGGCTCCAGTTATGACGCAACGCCAACTGATCCCGCTCTGGTTCTCCCTGGAATGATGGTGGTTTGTGTTGAAAATTACACTCCAACGAGTCCCCGACACCTGAAACTGACAGAAGGAGACATAATTGAAGGTATGCTTGTGGAGTTTGTCATAGATAGTATGCGGCGAAACGATGATTTCTATTTGATGATGATTCAATAATACGTTGAATTGAATTAGTTACTGCGTCTACGGACTCTGGAATGTTGGAGGGCTCGTTGAGAGGAAACATTGGCCTATTTCCTGCTTCGTGTGTTCAAGAAATCCGGATGAAGTGTTACGAGACAAGAAACCATGTGGGTCATCGAACACCAGGAAAGAAGGACTCGGCCGTGAAGCACGTCACAAAAATCAAGAAGATGTAAGAATCCAACAGACTTGAGACAGAGTCACAGTAATTTCATTTACCAACGACTTTGTCGTCGTACTTGTTTAAATCCATTATTGTATTGATAACTCACAGTAGGATCATTGGACGTTTTTGATTTTTAAACTAGCGATGTTAAACCTGCAATTGGATCTGCTTTTAGATGGGGCGAACCACACACCGTCATCTTACATCGAGGACAAAAAGGGTTCGGCTTCGTTCTTCGTGGTGCCAAAGCTGGATCTCCATTGATGGAGTTGCAGCCATCCGACAGATTTCCTGCACTACAGTATTTGGACGACGTCGATGAGAATGGGGTAGCAGATCGAGCAGGTCTCAGAAAGGGCGATTTCATTTTGTCGGTAAGAGAAAGATTTGAAGCATTTTATCTGCCTCAAGCTAGTCCAAAATCCAGCTTTACAATTTATTCATCATAGTAATAATATGGCGACCACACATGCTTGTAATGTGGCTCGTTGATGTAATAAATACAACTCTAGAACATGAATACTGCATGTTCAATTCCGTACGGTGTGTTTAAAATATTTCATTCCCCTGATGTATGGAATCTAATTTGTACCATTTGTGTGACGGTTTTGGTTGCAGATAAATGGAGTTGATGTATCACAATTCTCTCACGAGTCAGTCGTGGATTTGATACGGAAGGCTGCCGATCTCGTGTCAATGACAGTTGTGGGCCTGTCGTATCCATCAGCATTACAGCAGGAGAATTCCAAACCTGGGTCTCCGGCCTCATTGACATGTGACGCTAATTCTAGTGGGACACCCAAAGCTCAGTATCATTTCGCAACGTTACCTCGAAAATATTCCGGTACGTATGCACGAAAAGTTGGTTATCCAGCTCTACCTGGTCAATCCAATAACTCTTTTTTACAAGATTTATTTTTATGGTAGGTTCTAGTGGTCCTAACGTACCATCTCCACCGCGTCGTGATCCGAACACAAGCCTCAGTGTTGGTAGGGCGAGAGCGAAGAGCATGGTTGCTGCTTTGGCTGATTTAGGAGGTTTCTTCCGTTTTTATCATCTTCCTTTCTGAATTATTAATGTTGTGCAGAGCAACAGAAAGAGCGAGAAAGTGACGCAAGTGTTTGTTTGTTGCAGCTGGTGCAAACCATGTGAATAGTTCTGGGGAGAATGTGAGCACAAAATCGAGTTCAGTGGACTCCATCGCTGGGAAGCCTCCATTGCCCCCTGGCTTTGCCAGCACAAATGGACATGGAACAGGTAATGCTAGCAGTAGTGGTGGCATGCAACAAAAAACTGCTTCCATTCGTGCACGTCCTTCGTCAGGTCGGATTACTGCTTCTGAAATTCAAGAATTATTCTCTGAAAAATCAATTAATGGTGCTGCAGAAACAGAGGGGAAACCGACATGGACTTCTCCGGCTTCGACGCTTTCTTCAGGTCACAAAATCTACGCTAGTGTAGCCGAAATGAAAAGGTCAAAGGTAATAATAAAAATAATAAATAACGTTACTTTTTTCATACACAATCTAATATGAATACTTTATGAATCATTGTGTCCTCCTTTACGAAGTATTGTCTTTGTTTTTTATTGTATTTATACAAGTGGAATCAAGGAGCTGGTGTTTAATTCTCACTATTTGATTGTTTTTTTAGTGTGGGCTCAGAGGAAAGGAACTCTCAAAGCTTCACAAAGAATTTCACAGCACGCCTGATCTTGAAGGTTGTAAGAAAGGAACACCACTAAAGACTGGCACCCCCGCTGAGAGAAAATCAAAATCGCTTAGTCAAGAGAATCTCAATCAGCTTCGAGCTAACCCGAGACATTCCTGGGCTTGTGTGTCGCCGACAATTCAAGGGCTCTTTGACAAAAACTACGAGAACTCTTGGAAGAGCATAGAGAAGCTACCGACGCCTCCTCCAGAAGCGCACGCACCTCAGAAAGAAGACGGCAATGAAAGTGATAGTTCAACCGCGAGTGGCACTTCCGGTTCGTCTGGAGAGGAAACGCCCAAGTCTGTGAAAACTCCGGTCATTGTGCCAGAAGGCGAGTACAGAACTATCAAGCCACTCCGACCTGTTCAGTCAAAAACGCTGCCGAGGAGGGCAAGCACTGGTTGTACAATTAGCTCAGCGGAGCAGCAGACCATTATGAATTTAGTTCCACCCGGACAAGTTATAAAGGTCGATGTTTCTAAGTCAAAAGAGTACGCAAGTCTGGATGTTGGCACCGCGACGCTCGGGCGGAAGCCAGACAGCAATGCAGGGGTGATGTCCAGCTTTAAGCCAAATGATAGCGCAAAACTATATGCATCCCCCGACGATTTGAAACTTATTGGATACCGGGACCCATCGGGTGACCAACCTGCCGGAACCACCGGGACCCTGAAAAAGATTCGCTCCCAAAGTTTACCACCAGGAAAGAAGGAAGGAAAGTCTGGAGATTATGCCGAACCCGTGAAGGGATCCTTGAAAGACAATGAGCATTCCTTACCAAACGGGAACTTAAAGTCGGACTCGAGTGGAGCGAAATGCAACGAATCCGTCAACCCTGACGCTGACTCAAATGTAGCCCAGAACAGTACAAAGCTTGTTGAAAAGAAGATAAGTAATATTACTGCGAATAATAACAACATCAACAACAATATTGATCAAAAGTTTGACCCACAGAAATCATTGCAAGAAGCAAAGGACAAGCTCAAGCCGGTAAAGCCAGTCCTGAAAACCACTTCCAGTCTTTCCAATACAAACGAGGCTACGAAAATTCGGATCGAGGTGAAGCAATCTCCGAGGTTAGCACGAAAGGTTGAGAAGACCGTCACGTTTCAGTCTGAGCCCTCTCCGGCAGCTTCCACTCCTAACCAGCAGCAACAATCCCAGATGTCTCACAGCATGAGTGTGGATGAGATTCCCAAAGTGAAAGCCACACTGAAGGCATCCAAGTCCTTTCCCAACGACCTTGGACAAGAGGAGGGCGAAGGGCCACCCAGCGTTTCCGATTCGCAAGGCGACGCACACGGAGGTAGTAATAGTTATGTAACTTCTCTTTCTGTAAATCCCGATTCCGATAGTTCTGAAGATTCCAGTGATAAAACTTGGATTTTGAAAGATGAGAATGGTCCGTCGTCAGCATCTACCACATCTGACTCAGTACAAACTGTAATTTCTGCCGCACATGCTAATTCATCCAATAACCAGCCAACTGCAAATCATGTAGACCCTTCAAAGGACGTGAGTTCAGAAAAGATTTCCAATTTAGCTTCACAGAATGTACCTACAGCGACGAAACAGAATCTTTCAGCAAGTGTTCAACTTGGAGTCGCTCACCTTCATCAGCAGCAAATGCAACAACATTCGTCAGCGTTCAACAAACCCACCTCGCAGAGCACTCAGGCAGAGTCTAACTACGGAACTTTGGGTCGTACTTCTGCCTTGCGGACTACCGGCAGTGGACCAACAGCAGGTGGCAACCTGACGAAGAACGCAGTGTCATTAGTGAAGCTTCCCCCGCCAATGGAGATCGAGAGCGAAACTGACGACAATCGCAGTCCTCGCGACACACCAGTACAAAAGAAGGCTGGCTACCCATTCAATGTGAATGCTGGCACACCGCAGGCATACCACACGTTGCAGCCACAAAGATCAAAATCGATGCATCCGGATCATCAGTACCAACAGCATATGCAGCTTCAACACCAGTACCATCTCCAGCAGCAGCAGTTGGCTGCACGACAACTCCAACAGCTACAGGGTCAAGGGCAAGGACAAAATCGGCAGGCGGAGAAAAGCATCGAAGAGAGCCTCAAGCTAATTCAGATGCATGTCGCTGCTTTGAAGGTACTTCAACTAACGTATCTAGCATTTTTCGTACTTACTCACCTGATTGATTTTATTACTCAAAACTTAAAAAAAACGTTTGTACAATTCTAACCTAACCTTATTATTGTAGATTATTTACTGTAGGAGTAGTTTGATACACCCTCTTTGGTGCTTACGTATTGTCTTTTGTATTTAAAGCAGGACTTCCCAAGTGTTGTTCCACCACCACCTGAGTTCAGTTTCCGGAATCAGACGCCGATTTTAGCTCCGCCACCAGAGTTTTCCGACGCTCGGGACACTCACGAGCAAGCCACCCGATTTAACCAAGGTCACGCTTTCGCGCAAGGTGACCCGCAGGCTGCTATGCAAAACGCACAGGTGGGCAATCAACCTTTCAACCGACAGTCTCCTATGTACCGTTCAATAACTCACGCGCACACGAGCAGCTCCTCCATGTACAGTGGATATCCCACGATGACAAGACAGCAATACCAAATGCATCAGCAACATCCGCAATTGGCTCATCAGCATATGCAACAGTATCAAACGCAGCAATCGCAAGCGCATGCTCAGAATCTCATGCACGCTCAGAAACAACAGAAAGAAGCTTTACAACAACAACAGCAGCAGCAACAACAGCAAGTTCAACAACAACAACAACAACAACAACACATTATGAGCATGAGTATGCCCACTTATCAGACACTTGGACGTCATCAAACTTACTCCACGAATAGTGCTCAAAGCATGCTCAACAGTAGCGCGTATGGTCATTACTCAACACTGACTAATCCAAAATTGCAAGGCCAGCAACATCCTCAGCATCCACAACAACCTCCACCTGGGCCTCAGATTTTGCATCCCGTACAAACGCAAGGGTCACATGCCTCTCCTGGAGTGTATCAGCAGCATCATCCCAAATGCTACTATTACCAACAAACCTCATCCAGCACGACGCCGGGAGGTACTAATAATTCTGGAGGCAAGTACATACCAGAGAAACTTCATCCAGTTCATCGATACACGCCAGGTAAAGTAGACTTTATGGATTGTGTTGGAACGGTATTTTTTTGTTACATACATGAATGTATTGATACACTCTCCATGTTTTGACACTTGGTGTATTGCAGACATTTACGAGAGTAGCTCCGGGCCAAGAATAGTCGGCACAATTCCCAAGAAGCCGCCTGGTTCTGATCACTATGAAGTACCTCATGCTCATCAGGAATTACTGCAGCAGCAGCAACAACACCAACAACAACAACAGCAGCAGCAGCAACAGAACCAGCAACAGCAGCAAACGACAAGGATTCGGAGAGAGTTTCGTAACAAAACTCTTCCGGACTGGAGTGTGGGAGATGCTTGTGATTGGCTCGACAGCCTATTTATGCCAGAGTACAAAGCAATATTCCAACAAAGGGCAATTGATGGTAAACAACTGATGCGCATCGACAATGCAACTCTTCTTGAGCTAGGAATCAAGAAGTTAGGTCATAGGATGAATATAGAGAAATCATTGAAGCGTTATTTGCCCCAGCCAAAGACTTAAGAAAATACGACGTTGTAGTTAGTTCCTGTTCGATTAATTAATCTTTATCTGTAATTATGTGAGCCATTGAGGACCTTGGCATGATGTGATCTGGTTACTACTGAAAACTTCCGACAAGAGTCATAAAAACTAGAGTGTGGATGTAGTCGTCTAAGTTAGTTTGTGTAATGTGAGACCAAACATTTTGAAAACGTTTCCTGTGCCATGCAGTCTTTACAAAGTATGTGAGAACTATGGTAGTTGGTCAGTTTTTTTAGAGTCTTCAGATTTTATATTTACTTTTCAGTCTACAGGCTGATGTTTGTACAGTTTTGATTTTGTTGGCCATTTTTGTTAGTGTATCAATTTGAAAATTTACTTAACGTCACCACTCTTAATTAGAAGAGATTATAACTTTGTTCAGCCTACTAGACGAGAGTTGCCAATGTTATCGTAGCAAACTTATGTGTTTCATCGCGTTCCGTAGTGTTTAGACAGTGTTTTAAGGCTCGCTCGCATATTTGTCTACGTTTCTGAGGTTTTTTTCATAGGTTTAAGGCAATCATAATCCTCTAGTCAGATATACGTACGAGTTTAATAAGTAAAGTTACAGGATGGATGGCCTAATACAATGAACTCTCATACTTGTAATTGTACGAAAGGAAAATGTCATAAACGGAATTTGAAAATGAAACTGCGGGTTCATCTAGTGTAATATGCCACACCTCTATTAATTTTTTGAGGATAGTCGAAAAGTCTCGTGTTGCATCAATGATTTTGTCGTACGGAATAATTTTACTAATCCAATAATAACATGCTGAAATGATTTTTTCAGTTTCATTTTTAAGCGATCAATGCTACACTAATATTACTACTTCACTGCAACCATTTTCCTGCGAAAGCATTGCCCAACTGATTTAGCAGTCTGCGAGTTTGTCGTCAGTAGTGTAGTAGAGGTAGGCGTTGCAGGTACTGGAATGATTGATTGATAAAGTTATTTCTACACTTTTTCATATTGTTTGCAAGCCCTTCAAGGTTTTGATTCCATTTACGTGTGTTTCCATTTCATTCCTGGAAGAGGTGAGGAGAACTTTTACGTCCAGTTTGGTTCGCCTTTGCTAGTTCGCTACAAACAAATTACTGAGTTGCTCAACTTTTTTGAGAATGTAGTGACAAGAGCTGAAGGAATCAAAAGCAGTTTTTACAGTACACAAAACATTCACAGGCCTAGAAACAAGTCTATAAGAATAAGAAAGTTCAGTTTTCACTTTTCCTTTCTCTCCGTCAGTTCTCAACGTTTCTGTCAATCTCTCTCAGCGGTCTAAAATGTTACATTAAGTCAAGTTGTATTGAAAGATAAATGATTACACTCGACCAATTTCCTTCTTATACTCACGGTGTTTAGTAATTGTTCACAACTCCTGCTTTACTTACCAGGCCAGAATATACAGTTTATAAGGTGATTCAAGTAGGACGTGAAGTCTTGACGGACTTCACGTTATATACAAGTCTGCAGGTCAGATATGACTAGTATTACATTGTCAATCAGAAATATCTACTGCTCTAGTAAAAACCTATCCATTATTACCTCAATATCTCTTTGTTACTTCATGCTGTAAATGGTAAAGAAAGCGTGCATGTGTGTGTGGTTCTGTGTATCAAGTGAAAAACTAGAGAGCGTTTCTATGAAATTATTATCGTCTCACGTATGCCAAGTCATTGCGTAGAAGGAGACGATGGAGTTAGTACAACTTTTCTGGATAGAAGCAATATTATTTTTTCTGGAATTCTCACCAGTTTCTTACTTCTCGCAAAAGATTCGGGAATGCTGGCACCATGATATTCGACACACGCTCTCTGTCACACACGCACGCAGGTTATACTGTCATTCACTCAAACAACGGTTTGCAAACGTGTCTCTTTGGAAAAGCGTTATTTGTTGAGAATGTATTTTCCTTCATCCAAAAAGACGGCGTGTTAGATTCGGATGAGAACTCGGGAAGAATTTTATAGATTTTCAGAGAACTCATAATAATGTATACCAACAAGCAAAAATGATGTCATGGTGTCAAGACTGTAAAGGGGATGTATCACAAACAGGATTTTGCTAATTAGATTGTAAGTGTTGTTCCTACGTAATACTTGATTATTATGACGATGGCCGTGCTCAAAGACTCATGTACTAACGAAGGAAACCTAGCCGATTTTTCACTCACCTTGATTGATGCACAAAATTTGATGTGCTCTACTGTCAAGGTGACATGCGTTCCCCGTTTTTATACATGATATTCTCTCTATTCTATGTCCCTTCTCTCCAGAACTTGGGAAATCTTTTAGACATGGATAAAGAATTTCTAAACCTTATCTGGTAAGAATGTGCTTTCGACAAGTTGGGAAGAGAGTTTGATCTGGAGGAGCAATAGTGTAGGCTCGTGAATATGGAGGACACTGGAGAAAAAGCATATTGGATAGATTAGATTATCCCTCCGCCCTTTTCGACGGTAATGACAAAAAAATCAAAAGGTTGGCAACACTGATTTCCCTTCTGCAACAACAGTTTCATTCACAATTTATACTCCCACCAATTTTTACGTCGCGCATAATTAATATATATTATATTTAAACGATACGTGTAAATATTTGAACTGGTACGTTATTATACTACTAATGCTCGCCCTGTTGAGTAACGGATTCCATTTTGTGTGCGTGTAGTAGCTACACTAGTAATTTAGAGACGCCCCCTTCTTGTTTGTCGTTGAAGGCAATGTATAACAAAATATTATACGGTAATATGAGTTTGATGATGACATACGGGGTGGAAGTCGGTGTATCTGTGTTTAGCAGAAGATTACCTTACAAATAAATTATGTCGTAGCTTGAGGTGTTGAAGTTGTTGACTCTTGTGTGACTTGCGAAACACTTTCTAATCTTTCGTGTGAGGTGCAATCAATTTGTATTTCAACCTATAGTATCTGCGTGTCTGTCGTCGTCCATGCGACTTTCTCCCAACGTTAGGGCTTCCCCTTGTCAGGGCAGGATGAAGACAGGTGAAAGCGAAAGGTTGTTGCTGTAGAATCAAAAATAATTGTCTCTCACTTTTTTACACATTATAAACTCTTGAGTGGACAAGTACACGTGGAGGAGATGTGCAGCATCTTTTCATATGCTTACGAGTGTCAATCTCTGGAGTCTGTCTACACAAAATTCGTTTGGTGGTGCCAACAACTTTGCTTCCACAGTGACAATTTCTCTTTTTCACCAGTCCTGCTTTTTCCAAGTGGCTAGATGTCTGTAAATATAACTTTTCAACTGTAGGCAGAAAACATCGTTGGTTTCCATAATTTGTCATCTTTTTTTTCGAAGCGTAGCAAGTACTAGATCATACAGCGATTAAAGTATTTATCGTATTTAAACAAAACTCTATATATCTAGGTTATTTGGAAGCATGCGAAATATGATTGTAAATGCATACACAATGCGAAAAAGGTGATTACAGTATTTAATGCAGTTTTGTCTTTTCCACAAACAGAGGGTGTTTTTTCAATAGTCATTTTTGAGATTCGAGTAACATATTATAATCTTATCTGTACAGCGGTACACACAGAGAGAGAGATACACTCACTAAACACAAACGTTGTATAAGCTGATGTACATAATAATATATTATTATGATTTGTAATTTGAAAACTACTGTATGTAAACTTTATAAAAAAGATAATCTTATGTCCTTGGCAATATTTGTTAAATTGTATGTATGTACATGGATTTTGTTAACAGGAGGCCAACGAGCGTAGAGAGAGGAGGGGATGACTAAGAGAGAGAGAGCACAGTGAACAAAGATGTTTTCGCATTGTTGTTTTCCAGATTTTACTCTAAGCTATACAAAATATATAAGCAAAAGTAAGAACTCACTACACACACGACGACGGGACACAGTCAAATAGAGAACGAATGCAATCCAAGGTTTGCAAGGGGTATATGGTGAAGTATTCACAGTTGCCAAAGTTAATTTAGCTGTTGTATGTACCAAGTCCATAGAGAAGGATATTACTACTCTCCAAGTTATTGAAGATATTAATAAAAATTTGAATCTGATTTATTGAAATTCCCGTTACTCTAAATATGCATAATGTTTCTCGGTCATTTGATGGTCACGGCATAAAATGACCTTGATTGAATTACAATCATTCGCAAATTAATTACCGAAAAGATTCTCAAGAGCAGACAAAATGGAGTACACATGCTTGATAGTACACTATCACGAGAACAATAAATTGATGGAATAAACTTGTCAATCGCATTGTCATCAATGGATTGATTGACACACATATCATGCTGAGAACAAAAAAATCATACATCTCTGGGTACGACATTTACCTGGTTTAACGTTTCACTAGAGTTTAGTCCACTGCATTTTTCTGTCCGTAGACTTGGTGACTTTGATGCAATCTTGAGATATTGTTTTAATGAAGACAGCTTTGTTTTTTCATAACTTTCAAAACGAAGGTTTTCGCAGACCGGTTCCCTAGTCCGTCAACAATAAATGTTTTTAAATGAATGCAGGTTGCAAGGAAAATGCTGTATAAAATGGATTAGCAGAGAGGAGTAAAATGCACAGTAAATAATCCGGAAATGCATAACATGGGTTGTGTAAACGCAATATCTCAAATCATGTTGAAAAATGAAATTATTTTTTTTCAATTTCATATTAAATTAGATAGTAATAGCTGTTGTGAAACGATTAAAGCGTAGTTATAGCAAAGCTTAAAGTAAAGCGCAGTTAACACCACAGACACGTACACAGCAACACGAGCCGCCATGCAAAGTGGAACCAACCTCTATTTCACCTCTTCTACCCACCACCCTCTCCCCATGCATTTTGTTTGCTTTTAAAACTGTTTAGTATTTACTACAAACGGTGATTTGTCAGTCTTGTAAATGATAACAGTCGGAAACAAATAGTGACAGTAAAGGAGCATGTTGATCTTACTAAAGCGATACGATAATGACTCTCATAAAGGAGTACCGTGGCTGTACTGGATGTCTTGAGGCTAATAAATGTCTGGAGCCATGCTTTATCAAACAGAAACTGAACAGTCCACAGTGTGATGACAATAATGCAAACAGAATGTAACCTCAGCAGTCTTTAAATGGTCGAGAAGAAAAGATTAGAAACAAGCTCAAGAGCTGTGCATGAAGCGCTACTTCAAACCAGGTCGTTGTTGAGCAATCGGACAAAACGTCGTGCTGATAAAAGTTCCTGGACCATTACTCGTGCACACTACACCATTAAATGGCATGCTATGATATACACAAATAAATATTCAGTGTACGAGCTCTGTCCTTCATATCATGCATGTTTGTCATAGAATCATAATGTGCGTTTGAGCTATCCAGGTTTTTTTATTTCTAATAATTGTCAGCACAGATAAAACGCAGACAAAAAATGGGAATTCAGCATAGTAGGATAAAAGCTCTGTTTAGCTGAATTGCACCATGCACACCATTTTTCTGCGAAGCGAAATTTTTGGCACAGAATTACATGTTTGTCGTGACGCCTCCTGCTTTTTGGCATGACACTTGCCACACTATGGGTCCACATTGTGTAAAAATGCGCATGTAAAATATTTATCATGATTGAAATTGTCGCTTCAACCACCACCCACATTATTGTCATCTGACCTCATGGCCAATAATCACGAATTCTTTCCCAAATGCGGATGGAATTGAGTGTGAAATTATGTGTGCAGGACTTGATTAATTTTTATCTCATTGACTCGTCGTGGTGACATAAACTGTTCAAAAATCATATTGTTATGTGTGTGTGAACTCCAGCGAGCAATGCAATAAACCTTGTGTAACCTGGTGACTCGGGAGACCACACTGTCAAAGCTGGAATGGGATTATTTGTCCTCTCTTGTGGTCAGTGTTAGTGTGTCAGTTGGCACAAAGAGTGCCAGAATCTGAAAAAACATTATTTCTTTTACAAACCGTTGCTTGAGGCCACCTCTGCAATTACCCAAAATGATTTGGTGTAGTTTCATTGTCCTTCTGTTGGCGTCATGGGGAAGTGCTCGGCAGGAGACGGATTTCTGTTCGAAACCGTTTGACGGATTCGGAGTGTTTCTTGGGTCCATCAATCATTTCCAGAATGTTCCAGAAGAAGTTGTTAAAGATGTGGTGGACTTGCTGTATGACGATCTAGGACTTCGGTAAGGTGTCACACTCATTTTAAAATCAAGGTTAGCGGTGATGTCTCGAAGCAATTGTGTTTCTTCACAAATTGTGACGCGTGCTGTATTCCAATAATAGGCTGTATCGCATCAGCTACGAACCTGAATTCTCTCTGGCGCCGGACACGTACGAGATAAGTTGTTCAAATGGAAAACTGTGTTCTTACGATCGACTGATGAGGGAGATTGCAAAGTATAAGGACACCGTGTCCGTTTTTGCTTCACTTTGGATAGCTCCCTACTACATGATGAACATGCGACGTTATGAGCTTCCCGTTGAGAACGAAATGAAGTATTACTACTACATCAAAAACATCACGGAAATCATCAAGACCCAGTACGGGATCGAGATTGAGAAGGTGTCGCCAATCAACGAGCCTGAAAACGTGGTCGCCCCTTGGGACCACACAAACATGTTGCCGGAGCAGTTGTGCCAAATGGTTCATAAATTCAACGACCCCGTAGTCTCACTATGTCCGGAGAACTCCTACTTTTGGGTGTCCACCCTGTACAAAGATATCAAGCTCTCGGACGGGAAGACGTGTGGTGACATTTGCTCCATTCACACTACCCACGCTTACGCCCCAACTCTCGACTCTTCTGATCCCAACTTCCCGCTGGCCTACTATGACCTCACCGAGTACACGGAGAGAGGCACGGAGAAGGATATTTGGCAAACGGAAGTGTCCAGCACTTGGGCAGACGCTCATCTGAATCAAATGAAGGAGGCTATTGACATGTCCATCAACATTATCCAGCTCGTCGGCACCACCTGCATCCAGCGCTACTATTTTTGGTACGCCTTCACCAACGGCTACTCCGGAGAGTCCTTGATTTGGGGGAATGCGCAAGGGAATTTGACATTGCCCAAGAAGTACTACGCCTACAAGCACCTCAGCCAAGCGAGCTCCGGACTACCAAAACCAATGCACGCAAAACGGTGCGATCACTGGGCCACTTCTGAGGGCATCCTTTGCTTATCAATTGCTGACAGAAATGCAGTATTTGTGAATCCGCTGGATGCGACGAACGCATTCGTCGAAATGTTTGGCTCTCAATGCTCTCGACTTTGTTGCACCACCAACACGCACGATGACGCTTGCGAGGCGTACGGAAACGTGCTTCCCAGTCGCTCAGTTTGCCTTTGCGAAAACATTGTTCCCATTGTTGTTCGACAGACGGGACTCGCCTCGACACTGTCAACTTGTTTGAGCCTGGTACTCCTCTTACCACTATTCACCATTTTTACGAGTCGACTATAAACACTTTCGTAATAAATTATAATACTGCTCTTACTCTTTCGTTAAAATCTTGTGGTTTGAATTTTTATTGTTTCATTGATTTTGTTTCTGATGACGATGAACATGCATTTAGCCTTCTTGACAACTCTATATCCTGAATATTCTCGATACCTGTGCGACTTTTCCGTATGGTCTCCTCCGGAGAAAGGTATAGTTTGTCCAGGTTTGTTGTACGCCATTTGAAAGCAGCATAGACAAGAAACTAATGTAATTATGGAGAAGACAAGCCAAGAAGGCGAATCATGAGAATCCTCAACTTCAAGAAGGAGAGAGAAAGGTGAGTGAGCAAAAACACCTAGTTTGTCCTTCGTCTTCTTCTCTCTCCTTTCTCTAGAGACAACCAATTCGTCCGTGAGGAGAAAGAGATGCGTGCAAATGAATGAGAAAGCTGAAAATTGGATGTGAAAACTTATGCAATGTTTTATTAGACTTCTGTCAAGACAGACTGTGCCCACTCTCGTCGTGTGAGCTAGAGAGAGATGGAAGAGACTCGTTTGGAATAACTCACTATAAATTATGCATTAGCGAATTGTGAATGGTTATTGTGAGCCTTCCTCCCCGCGCATATCCCTTGCCTTGCAATAATGTGTACGAGAACACTAATTAGGTTTCACAAGGGAAACTCGCAATGAGTAGGGACAATTGGAATTGTTCTTTTTAATTGTTCCACAAAAACCAAGAGCCAACCAACAAGACACTTCCTTCACGTCCTAATTTTCTGTTGGCTTTTAGCTTCAGCAAAGTAAGGGATCCCGCAATAAGGAGGTCTTGACGGTCACATTTCGCTCCTTCATTCCACCTCTTCCTTTCTTATTAAGCATTTCAGACAAAGAGAGCGTTCGGCTTTTGTAAAAATTTGTGAAGGAAGAACACATGCTAGGAACATTCTCATGGTGATTACTGTCCACTCTTTAATTTCCACGAGGCAAAGATCTCATTTAAAAATGAAGTCGTACAACTTCTCCTTCTGTTCTATCTCAATTCACAACTCAACCGGATCCTTCATTTGCCCCCACGCATTTTCCATTTAAATGAGTTCTGGTGAAGTCCTTTCATCCATTCCGTCTTCTGCTTTCTGCCGTATTTTGTCTAAAAGTTCAAAAACGAAGCGAGCCCAACGACTTTGTTTTAAAAAAAGGATTTTTGACAAAAACTTGATCTGCTTTTGTTTTCATATGCACATTACAGAATTTCAGGGGATCGCAAGTTGACCTTATGTCAAACATGCTCGTTCCGAGTTTAAACATTTAATTTTAAATATATCTAATTGTGAGTTTAAAATACAGATATAAAACCCTCATGTCAAACTTTAGTAACCATTATATTCTTTTGAATCTCATTTCATTAAACAACTGCCAAGAAGTTCATCATCAGTGGCTTGTTCGGTGTTTCCAAGCATATAACGAATGCCTTCCGTTGAGGTCTAATGGGAAAGATAAATTGTTCGATAACTGCCTCATTGATTTGAATGCAGCAGGAATGCAAGGCTTTTACAGTGGACAGTGCAGAATGATGAGAGAAGTCTGAAATTTCAATTCTTTTTCAGTTGTGACTGTGAGTACCACCAAGGTAGCACAACTCAGTTAATTGAGCAGAGATAGTTATTGTAATACAAAATGATATACCTCTACCAACAGTGTAGATTATGGCAAGTAAAGAAGCGTTTTGTCTTTCATCTTTGGTACAAAATATGCGCAACTTTATCAATCTTTTTTTTCAAATACAAACATGATTGATTGATTATTGAATGACATGTCATAAGATAAAATAACTTGATGCTTTCAGTTCATTTGTACTAGCAATAGATATGAAAACCTTAACTTATATCACACACTACTTCACTTGAACCTGGCTGTTAATTGTAATACAATCGACAAATTAAAAAGAGAGAAAACAAAATTAATTTATAATGAATTAATTCCTCTTTCAATTTGGGAAACGACATGTTCCACATCCCAAAGAAACCCATGAAGCTCCAACTGTGAATTGAAAAAACTATGTTTTGGTAACTAAACACCGACTAAAGTGAAAGCACCCTTTCCCCCCAACGATTTAATCTTTTTTTTCGCCATCCCATTTTTCAACAAATTAATCCTGCACGTCGAGATGATTAAAAGTAAAACAAAAGCATTACACGCATAACCTCATTTGAATACAGAAATCCTAATAGAAGCCCAAAGAGAGGTAATGAATTGAAAAAAAAAATGTCTGCTGTACATCAGCTCTCAAACATCATTCGGCTCATCAGAAGTTCTCACAATTCATATAAAAACCGAGAAATACAAACAGAAGAATGGAATCATCGACCATCATCCACACTCAAGTTTGTTTAACGCTTAGACATATAGCAACTTTATATATGGCTTACGCGTGCATTTAATGTGCAATCACATGAGATAATGCAGGAAGAAGGGAAAAAAGCCTAATTGCGTAAAGTTTTTTTGGTGCAACTTTCATCTCCACACTTTGATACAAAAAAAATCTTTTAGAATCCATACTCTTCTGCAACCCTTTCTCTCTCTCTATGGATGTAGTATATATCCGGTTGCCTCACACATTTGATATAATGTTTCCATCAACACTCTCGTCCGCCTCTCAACCTTCTAGTTTCCGCTGATGCTTATTTTGCCACTCTCTTTCTCTCTTTCACACACACACTTTTTATGTAAGGTTGTACCCTACAAAATAAATATATTTCCAGGGAAAAGGGAAAAAAGGAAGAGTGAAATCCTTTCGTTCAGGTCCAGTCTCCGATGTGGTTTCTAGTGAAAAATTCAAGGGAAATTTCACAAGCCCATTAATTCCTCGGTTACGGCACCCACGAGGACCAACTTGGGAAATTTGTTTTTCTCTAGCAATTTTCACTCGTGGTGTATCAAAAAAAACGCTTGCAATGAGAGCCTATACGTATACGTCAGGAAGTGAGAATTGGGAGAGAGAAAAGAGTTGAAAACTAGAGTGGTTACAGTCATTTTGTTGGAGTGTGTATATATGAAAAACTGTCGATTTTTTGCTGTATCTTCCTTACGTAAAATTCCGTTTTTTCTTCTTCTGTACACAAATGTGCGTTTTACACTTGTCATTTGCCATTAGTTACGGTAGTGGACAGAACTAGTGTATAGAACAGACTCACATACAACCATCTCATCCGAAAGTTTTGCACGCATTACACAATGGTGAACTGGTCATGTAGGAGAGCATCAAGGTGAGTAGAAATCATCCCGATGAAAAAGCGTTAACAACCCAAATTTTCAAGTGCAGGGGGGTAGAAACATATTTTTCTCTATTTGGCTTTCTAGCTTATTTACAGTCCCTCTCATCAACGCCTCATATAAATAGGGTAAGAAAAGAGAAAGTGAAAAAAATGTCCATGTTCCATCTGTTGGCTTAGAGAAATTCTCCTTTAAAAGAGAAACTGGTTGCATGCACTTGTCTTCTCCTCCCTGTCTCCGACACTTTCTCCTTTCACCATCTCCATGAGAAAAAAACACTAATTTTAACGTGCAGAGATAGCATCATCCCTCAATTTTGTTCCTCTTATTTCCCTCTGTCTTTTCCAGCTTTCCTCGTGTTTCCTTTCTGCGGAGTTTTTTAATCCCTTATGGTATTAAAATGAAAGGTATTAAAACTCATTTTTAAATAGTTGTTGCTCCTCCATTGTCTGTGTGTGTCGAGTAGAGCTTAAAACAAGGGATGACTGGAGCTGATTACAAGACTTAATTTCCTAGTCAGACTACTGTGTTAATCCATTCCATCTCCTCTCCCGTTTCTCTACCTTTCACGTCTGATGTTGTAACGACTCTTTTTTCTCATTCTCTCTCCTTCTCCCTTCCTCACTTCCCCTTTGCGTCTCACTTTAACATTCACTTTTCTTTATCATATTTCCTAGTTTCCTGTCCCTTTCATTGGAACAACTCTCGTTTGTTTTGGGGGTCATTTTTCTCGACTTTTTATTTATGCGATGCGTGCGTAACTCAATAAGAGAGTGTTGAAAGAGGCAAGAATTGTTCAAATTTTTTTCTCTCGCAGTTGACGATCTATGCGAGAAAGGTTCAAGGTTTTGAAGACGTTTCAAATTTTAATTAAGCATTGCAATATTATGTAGGTAACGCTGACTGATACAACGATTGCACAAGCAAAGCAGAAGGAAGAATTATTTTTTTATTCTTGTATGTTTGTAGAGTAAATATTGTAGATATGATTTCAATATCTGCTGGAATTGCAACTGAAAACATTTTGGAAATTGAATGGTCACCTAGTTCAAGTTGCACCGCATGCAACATTTTTTAATTCAAGTAAACCAGCTGTTCGAAATTACTGTTTATCGGTGGTTTATAAATTGCCACAAAAATTTTGAAATGAAACCATATATGTGTGTGAAGGATAGAGAACAAATGTATCTCAAATACAACCTAAGCGACGACAATGTACTTCACTTGCGGTAAAACAAACGGGAAGCATCCGTGCCTGCTGCTTCTATCCTCGTTCTGAAGTGTTTCGAACGTTCCAAAAACTGGAGTAATATGACCACTTCCTCCTTAAGCCCTCTATTTGCTTTGTACGAGAACAACATTCAATTTACTAATTAAAGCTAATAATATTTAAAGATTTCACATCAGAGTGGAGCCGGGAATGATATGAAACCTCACTATGTAATATTCGTATGTACATTCATGCACGCATACGTGGCAATAGATATACTCTTCTCCTTACCCCCTTTACGCTTTAGTTTGTGTCGCATGCAAGAAATGATTAAAATTACTCCTCCGCATGTGCCATATTGTGTTGTTTTTAACGAGTGTGTGCACGCAATACAATCCTAGCCTTCTTCTTCTACAATAAGTTTCGCCAACCACCTCGCATTTATGAGTTTTTTAATACCGCTCTTATGATTTTGATGTTCAAGATGTTCCACAAAGCTGCGTCCCCTATAGATAATATTATGTCAATGTATTTTTCTCCCTTTTCATGTTCCGTATTTTTACTGTTATTTTTTTGCGGTTTTACATCTCAATGAATGAGTCTTCAGAGAAACGAGACCCATGCACAGGCCATGAAAGTCTCCTTTTACATGTCTTGACTTTGGATTTTATGCACGAACCAATATATCATATCTAAAAAAATGTTCATTGTTGACATTGCGTTTGAGAAGTATTACTTAAACAGATACAGAAAAACGAATTGTTTCTTCTCATTGAAGAGTGGATATCGGAAAAAATGTGACATAAACATGGTCGCATTGTTTTTTGGTGAACAAAACCTGGTTTTTGGATTGATATAAGTACATATAGGTATATTCATTCATCCTACGGTTTTAATTTCGATACGTCCAAATTTGGCTGATTTTTTGTCGAAGAATTACGCTTGTGCAAGCTAGTGTATCTCGTGATTATCATTAGTCTCACAAAGAAGAGACAACTCAATTAAAATGAATATAATAATGTATGGGATTTTTATGCAAAAGAGAGGTAACTTGCGCGCCTTTGGAATGTCGTTACACAACCCGTGTTCTTCCATTCTATATTGACTTTGGAGCAAGAAAGGTTTCTCTTACGTAGACCTTAGGTAATATTGCATCCGTGTAGTGGAGAGGATGTACGCATACAAATTTCCTGCGACAATGTGAGATGACAATTTAATGAACGAATAAAATTGATTTGATAATAAATCATCGTTTTCACCACTTTCTCGATTTGTAGTAATAATTTATTTAATTCTTATCCACACTTAGCATACACCGTTACATAGTGAGTGGTTGTAGCTTAATTGTAATTTTCTACAGGATCTAATTAAGTATTTTAATGTACCAAATTAACCTACGTCGTTATTTTCTGTGTGCCGGTTACATGTTACAGAGCAAGCACACGAAGCTTAATATTATAGACATTAATGTTGATATCGTTTTCTGTATTCGCTGTTGCTAGTAAGTTGACATTCAGGATAGAATTCTTCTACAAATGTGTACGAAATCATACATGGCTCTATACAAGGTGAGAGTACACTATACGCTATAGCAATCCACACATTTTTTTTTAAAATTAAAAGCTAAACAGTTGAAGATTGTTCATTACTCGATTTTGTCTGCATCCGCCCCCGACACACAGGGTTCACGTTCTTCTCGCCGTTTCGTCACTAAAATCATGGCAAAAGCCATGTACAAGCACAACGTTTTTCTACCATTATGTATTAGTAAACTTCTACAAACTCATCTGACAGCGACGCTGCTTTCTTTAAATGTGAAATCATAAAAATCATGTACCATAAGTATCATCTTAGTTGTACAAGTATGTTCGAACAGCATAATAAAAGTACAATAAATTACACTATGGATGTCATCCTTGACTCAAATGGAGCATCATTGCTTGTTTAGCACAACCATCAGCAACGACAAGCGATCTTTTCCTGACATTCATCTTGCTGAAGAAATACTAAAAATTGTGACTTTCAAAAGAACAACACCTCTCTTTTTTAAAGAGAGAATTTTGATTTGTGGAAATGTGGAAAAGTGATTTGATGGAAATGTGGAATTTTTTTTGCAAATGATTCGTATTGAATTGACCTCACAAACAAGTTTGTCATCGTTCCCTTTGACCCATTCAATTCAATTTGTAATGCTCACGAAGCACAAATGTCGCGGAAGTGCAAATGATATGTTTTGCTGACCAAAACGCTTGTGGTGGAAACTTGAAAAATAATAAATTATATGCGACACACTAACTACAAAAATACCTTTGTTTGAGTTTTAACCTAATTTCCCTAACCTTTCAACCTATTATTGCTCCTGGAAACATTCTTACAACGTATTCTTAACTAATGGACTACACTACAGTAATAAGTTACGTATCCTTTGCTCTTTGTGGGCTGTCGGAAATGAGGAGAATGTGCAATCATGATGACAAGTGTTGTTGTAACAATTACTATGAAAGCTTTGTAGAAAAACCACTTTCACCCATACGCCAACAATAATATTAAGTTTGTATACTTGCAGCTAAGCATGTTATGATGCATGTATTATGAATATAGTTGTAACTTCTTTATTCTAGAGCTAATTAACAAATTTTTACTACTACGGTCTACACTTTCTTCCTAACTTCTAGTGTTGTTGAGCTCAAGAAAATATAAAATATTGTATGATTTGTTTTCTTGTCTGTCCGTTCAAAAAATCAAAGTATCGAAGACCCTTTTACATGCACAATGTGTCTTATTTTACGTAATGTTATCATGCATCCTTTATTACCTTGAGATTATGTTATATCAAGGTTTAATTTATTATACATATGTTACGTACGAAACCGTCACCTGTGTCTACAAATTATGTCGAGAGAAGTCATATTCGTCTCTTATATTGCTTCCATGGTTTCCGTTCACTTAAATTAGCATAGTTATTACTTTTGAAGATACGTACTATATCTTGCGCCTCGTCAGAGTGAGATCTTTCCTTTCAGAATTCTATACCTTGTGACATAATGTACTCGTTTAATAAATAAAGTGTTGTAGTAGTTTAAGTAGCGATTAAAAACAAAAGTTTCACGCTACCATAATCATTCACACAGTCAATGAGACGACAATAAATTGAGAATTGTTACAAAGAATGAACCGGGCAGTAACCTTGTAGATACATGTATCCAATTCAGTTGGCTAGATTAATCTATGTAAAATGAAAGGAATAGCTGCCGCTTTTATTTGTAATAATACTGGATATCAAATTGGAATCAATGACACTGAGCAATAGGTTTTACTAAATGGTAACCTGCATTTTGTAGTAAATTACAACCTCTTTACTCTAAAAACACACAAGTGCATGTGAGAGTGAAATCATGTGTCAATGTGCTAGTATACCCTGTCTCTGTGTAGTGGTTGCGTGTGCTATCGAGGTTTAGACTGGAATAGTTTGGAATTCTTGGTTGAGGTATCATCCTTGACTTTTGGTCACAACGTAGAAACAACAGTTTCGACTACAATTCGACACCAAATGGATAAAAATGCATTACTCATTTGAAATGAGATTTGTGACGTTTTAATTTTGAATGAAATAAAATACAGGAAAACGACTGTTCAAATGAAATTTTCCACTTCAATTACGAGTATATATAAGTACTGTATTATGTCTGAAGCCTACACGGCGTACCTATTGGAGTTTCCGTTCTCTACCTATAGTTCCACCTGAGAAAGTGGTTATATTACGTACTAAACAAAATCTTTCCAGAAGTTTGCATATTTTCTATATTTTTTGGCTTGGGTTCCACTTGAGCTAGATTCATGACTTGTTTCCGGGAACAAGGAAAACTTGCTAACGCAGAGTAAAAAAAAGCAGTCGCCGTAGCGCTTTTAAAACAAAAGTGTAGCTCTTTTGCGTAAATGTTACGTTACGGCTAGCATATTGCTATTTTTCCTTCGTCTTCTGATTTGAAAGTGAAGAGGAATGTGCCTGCCTCTACTTCATAGCTAATCACTACGTATTACTTAAGTTAGTTGTATTGTAAAGGATAAAATATGAGATTATTCCTAGCTATCCATAAATATATTGGAGTGTATGGTTTCCTACATATAAAGAGAGATCTGCTTTCCATCTGCTATCTTTGAGCTTAACCAATTGTAGAGAATAATTATCTTCCACCTTTTGATCCGTTTAGCTCTGATTCTTTGGTAATTGATCCTATTTAACCAGACGATACAAACAAGTTCTGTTTGATGAATGATATGAATATATAGATATCCGCTATATTTAGTAATAGGTAATATCCTATAGGTATATTGTGTTTGATTATTACTGACTCTACATTTGAAAATGACTTTTCCCATTTACCAATGCGTACATGTGATAAAATACGAGACGGCCTGCCTACAGTACTGTGAGATTCATTCAGTACATGAACGTAGTTTCATATACACCATAATATTTATCATCTATACACTGTATATATTATATATATATATTTGTCTCCGTACAAACTTGGGCAATCTATGAGTCTATAGTATGATTCGTGTAGTTAATATTCTTTTTTTCGGACATACTGGTATGGCTTATGAGCTACTGAATTGTAAGTGTGCTTTCTCTCTGCTTCTCTATAATTTTTATGAAGATTATGTTTGTATGCATTATATGTTTTAGATATACCTATATATAGTAATATGTGTGTGTTTGCTATACCTACGTATGAATATACTTTATTCACAGAAAGGAGATGGTTAGAGAAATCCACAAAGGACGAGAAAGAATTAGTTTTTTTGCCTTCCCTTTTCACTTTTCTCCTTGTGAAACTGATACAAAAGGATGGTATAGCGCAGTATCATAAAGGTACACTTGACGTGTGTATGTGTTGCTTTGATGGTCTATAGGTTAAACTGATCTGGCTCAGCGTACATAACGTGTATTTACTAGGCATGACAAAGGAAAAAGAGAAGAAAAAAGGAGGGCAGTGGATGTGTAAAAGGATTTTCTCCTGTGTTTCTCTCCCTCTCTCTCTCTGACTCTCTCTTGTTTTTGAGAGAGTGAGCGAGTGAGAGGAAGAAAAGCATGTCCTTAGGAATCCCCCAGTTGTTAACTAGGCATGACAGGCCGAATGCCTCCGCATTGGCTATGGTGGCTGGAATTCTTAATAGTGTATCAAAAAGAAAACAAGTCGATGAGATATTGAGAGTGGTCGAAGTGGAATGACAGATAAATGGAAGTAGGAAGCGTGATATGCATAAAAACCTCTCCACTCCTTCTCTCGTTAACACACACGCGAAGAGTGAGAGAGAGAGAGAGAAAGGCATGGGTACACACTGGCAAATCCCAGCGGTCGGAGAAAAGCGGGGAGGAAAAAAAAACAAAGTATGGGGAAAAAATGGGCAAGATGCGCTCTGGTGAGGAGAAGGGTGGCTCACGAATGGATTGGATTGAGTCGGCTTACCTACAAATGGTACTTTGGGAGAGAGCACCAACACCGGGCAATTTGAGATTGGCAAGAGCTTTCCCCACGTCTGCTTGCGTGACTCCTAATTTGATACGACGTTGTTTGAATCTCTCAGCAAAAGCTTCCAATTCTCTAGGGTCCGTGTCCGCATCATGCATGCCTACAGCTGGATGCGGGTGTCCGGAGTGAGGATGTCCATGGGGATGGGGTAGGGAAGGGTGACTAGCCGCTGCTGCCATCATCGAGTTCATCGCAGCTGAATGCGTGTACACCGACGACGGATGGAGCTGGGCATGCGTGTGGGCATGAGAAACGGAGGTCGAGTCTGAGGTCATCGGGCCCAGACTTGTCATCATTGTTGTCGACGAGATGGGGTCCAGCATGTCCAGCCCGTCCATACCAGGGTGGCCCATCTGGTAACAGGAAAAAGCAGCCTTGTTTTGTTAAAACAATCAAATGGTCAGTCTTAACAACGAGCATAATCTATCCATCCTCCCACCCCAAGAACAACGAAATCACGCCACCAACAATCACAAAGTGTACAATGATTTTCTCACCTGGTGTGGTCTCGGGTTGTGACCTGGATGCGGTGGACCCATACTTGGATGGTACATCATATCGTGTTTCAACTGTGGTAGCCCTGTGACAGGAGGAGAAGCTCCAGGATGCTTGCCAATGTCCACCAGTGCCTCTGCTCTGCTCAACAGGCCATCGTTGAGCCCTCCGAAAATGTCGCCCTACACACACACATAAATTCACAGAAACAATCCCATTATTGAGTATATCGACAGATTTTCAGCATATCTCCACCCTTTTGTCACTCTGTCCATCTTTGTCTTTCACTTGTTCGTATGCTTTTGTGACTTTTCCTAGGACAACTCATCGATTCAATCAATAAGTTGCATTACACTATAAACATTATAAAACAGTCTTTATAAAGTATAACTCAGTCTCCAGAATGCTATGTACCAATCTCAATCGGGTCGTAAATGATTTTTTGCTGATCGTAATAGCCCACGCTTTTTACACTTGTCATGCTTGTGATTTACCTATAAAAATAGGAGACGCGCAGCTATTTGGGGTGATTTGTAACAATGGATTTCTCTCACACAACTCTCTCACTCTCTCAAGTCAATGCTATGCTTTTATTCTCCCAAATTTTTCCCCAGAGCGGCGAAGAGGACACGGCGAAACTGGAGTGAAATGAGCTTTCGCCTTCTTTTTCTCTGCCCGAGAGAAAGTTAACAACTGAAGTCCATTTGCAGATGGCAATGATGGAGTGATGAGTGACGAGAGAAGTCGTTAAGTTCAAAGACCTAGATGAGACATTTTGTGGGAAACCTTCTCAGAGCCCTGCTGCGTTGATGGACATTCATTATTGGATTAAAGGGTACATTTCTTTGTTACAATTAAGCTCCCGCCACAATTTTTCTCACTCCTGCACACATCATCGTGCCACTTAGAGAAAAAGGCATCTCTTCCGAGTCGTCCATGATTGACAATCGAGAGTACATATTTAAGTACTTATTAGAAAACAACGGTGGTGGTTAATCACATTTGAAACGTGTTTATTGATATTTCTTCCCGTATTTGATATGTTGCTGTTTTTCCACGTGAATTTCAAGGTTGTCCCTAACTTGTCAATTTGCTGCCAATCAACATCTTGCAACGTTTCTTGCCCCGTCTGCTAAATACTTTGCTGTGTTTTTTCAACAATTTGTAATTGGAGCAGAGTTTTTGCAAATGCTCATGATTTTTGGAAGAATGCTTCACATGCCGACCAATTATCAAGAGGTTTTGAAGATAATGATAGTAATAATGAAGTTGATACTGTAAAAGCTCACGGAATCGTTTCAGAGAGGCGGACACAGGAACTCGCCAAGTGAGTGTGGAAGGTAAAATAGAGGAAATTTGTCAACTGCATCCTCTTTCTCTCTGCCCAGTCGGTGAGTTCCCACAATTATTTTCTTTTTTGTGTGTCTCCTCGACAAATGTGCTCTTGTAGAGTTTGAAATTGAAAGGCCTGCCTGCACAACATTTCATGCGCAACAAACTACATAAAGGCTATTATGAAAAAGTTCCAAGTCTCTTTTTATACGTGTATGACAAACTCGAGTGTGTGTATTTTTTAAATTGAGCATCAGGAAATGCACAAATTTTATCATGCTTTTTTATTCAGCCTCATCCGTTTCTGAGTTGGAAGTATGAAAAAGGCAAAAGTAAACCTGTATTCATACACAATTTTGAAAACAAAACTTGTCCTGCACAAGTCGCTGACTGTCTCTTCGACGAGAGTGGGAGAGGTTGTTCCCGGAGCTGAAATCAATAATGGTTTTGAACTCTGCGGAAAGAGGGAAGCTTTCCTCTCGATACAGATTTTTATCTCGTTCTGTATTTTTACGTGAGTTCACCATATGATACAGCAGTAAGATGATTAATATGCATGCATATTGCGATACTCGACTACTATTATTAGCATTATGGATGGTCCCATTTTTATACGACTCTCCTTTTCTCTCTCCCTCACTGCTCACAATCTTGACAGAGGAGATAAGGCGCACTCAAAGAAAATAAGGTAAGGACAGCAAGGAGCCACATTGGTTGTTGGCTGTTTGGTGATACCAGGGAGAGAGGGAGAAGCTCCAAACCGCTTTCTCTTGGCGCCTGCCCGCATTTGCATAAACAGACATGTATTATGATACAGGGAAAAAAGCACGGTATTTTTCTTCTGACTACTGCTCCGTGTGTACACAACATGTGAATTCGTGAAACAGGCACCCACACAGATACAGTCGACAATACCGTTGACTTTGTACATTTTCCAGCTAATTCATTCTTTCACTTCGGGAGAAGAAAATATATGTGAAATTTCTCTCTCATAATATTATACAATACTGCTCCTTGCTCCTGCGGCGTTTTCTGTTTGTGTACAGTCCTGTCAAATATTGTCGCATCGATGAGCACACAAGAGAGGTAGAAAAATGAACGGGAAATTTAATAGGTTCGCGTTTGCCATTTACTTTTCGAGATAATATGCAAGTAGCTACCTACACATTGAATGTACTCCGCTCCTGCTCACTCGCTCAGTTTATTTTTCCTACTGTCCATCGCTCTTGTTCCTGCCTCTTTCACTCCCGAGCTCCAATATTATTTACCTATTCTCCGACACTCCTTATTTTTCTGTTTGGCTTTTTTCCTCTCTTGTCTCTCTCTCTCTCTCATCCATATATCCAGACGTGCATTTACACATGGGCGTATTGTCATGTAAAATATTGAGCGTTCACTCTCACTGTTTTTCTGGGAAGTATTCAAATGTTACTCCGAGTCGAGGATGGCACTTGGTTCAATTTATGATTACGTCATTCTTTTTACTCAACGATAAACCGTTGTAGAGTTCGTGTGCTGCGCAGTGCACCCAGAAGAACACATAAAATTATTTTTGATACTCAGCCCCATTTCCATACTCATGCTCGACTATCAAAAAATGGAGAAAGTTTTCTTCCTAATGCGCTTTCTCCAATGGTCATCATTACGAGATTGGCTATTGGTAATTAAATGCAGTAATATGTACAGGTTTGCTGTTTAAAAATAATACCTTGTTGACGCTTATTAGCGGAAAACATCAGGTTCTTTTCCGGACATCTATTGTAGAGAACTCTCTCTTGGTGAAAGCCCACAACTCATTTTATGGCTAATCAAAAAGAAATGCTCAATTATGTAGGAATTACGTTGACAAAGGTCATTAGCATAGATGGCATTATCCTATTCCTGTGAATGGATCCATTCAAAATCCTGTGATGTAAATACAAATGGTGACGACTGCATATAATAATGAACATGTTCCCTTCGGAGTTAGAAAGGGCGAC
This sequence comes from Alloscopus bannaensis, assembly GCA_027743745.1. NCBI lineage: Eukaryota > Metazoa > Arthropoda > Collembola > Entomobryomorpha > Entomobryidae > Alloscopus > Alloscopus bannaensis. The sequence goes on along the minus strand of JAHZMW010003452.1, from coordinate 99,072 downwards.
AAGACAAATCTCTCCCATTTGTAGACTAAAAGAGCCATCTATACTTTATGCGACAATGTCGACCTTAAAAACGCTGTACCACTTCCCATGAATTATTCCCCATTTTCAACCAGTTACGTAATACATATTGAATAATATTTTGACTAGCATTGGCTCGTTATCAATGAGAATGAGAGAGAGAGGAAGTTGATTTGGTAATTTCCCACTGTTAAATTATAAACCAGGCTGTAACCTTACTCTCTTTTTCATCAGCATTACTACCGCATTACAGTCGACGCTATACGACCTCTATGCACACACATGCATAATGCTCGTGTATTGCCGAGAAGACCGTATCATTTTCGAATGGTTGACACAGGTAATTTTCGCCAATGAATATGCATGAGACGACTAAAGCCACTACGTTGTCCCAGGTCAATAAACGCTTGTTCAAGTTTGATATCAAGTGTGGCCTGCATACGTACGCTAAGTGTTTGTGTGTGTAGAGAAATGTGCAATATATTGAATCAACAAATGGATTTTAATTTTTGAGCAAGGCTGCTCTCTCTCTCTCTCTCTACACACATTCATTGCCACACATAAATATGTATTTTTCTTTTCTTTTGTCAACGCATTATTCAAGAGTACCTGAGGACCTTTTTTCCGTTCACATTCCCCCTTCGTTCACTCATCCGAGGCGTACAATGCAGAACAGATTTTCTCTCTCGCTTTTTGTTTGTTCTCCTTTGCCATTAATGAGTGGTTCTGTCGCTCACACAAAAAATCTGGAGTATGCTATGAAAATGTATTGCGAGTCCGAATATGGCGAAAGGAGCAAGACACGCCTCCCCCGTGGAAGAACAACATTTGAGAGCGGTGGTGGTAGCGAGTGAAAAAAAAAACTTGAGTGGAGGTCATATAATAAGCCTTTTTTATAAAACGCAGCTCGCATAATTCACAAGGCAATTGTCGAATTTTCTCTAATTCGCTACTCTTTCTCTTTTTCCATCGTCACCGCTTAATAGCACAACGATTGGAGAAAGCACACATCGTGTCGTTGTGTGGTGTTGAGTCCACCCTTTCGAGAGGCTTTCGGAGGAGAAGCAAAAATGTCTAATGAAAAACGGGTATAATACATGGCTGTCAAATCAGTAGGAGGTATTGGAAGACCAAAGACAGGTGTAGCGTGCAAACGTATCTTCCTTTTTGAAGGGAGTGAGAGAGAAATCAGAATATAAAAAACTTTCAGTTAAAGGTAAAAGATGAGTCAATAAAGTACTGCACATGGTAAATAGTTTGGTGAACTGCGAAATTGACTTTGTGCTAAATTATTCAGAGGCTAAGAGGGCTTTACTAAAGACATGTGGCTTTAGAACAGTTCTGAATACATTTTTCTTCTTCCTCCTGCTACGTCCTCTTGGACTTTCACTCTGCCTTATAAACCCGATGTTCCATGCCAAACGAGAGAGTGAGAGTTACTTTTTCCTTCCTTTTCGTGTTCCTTTTTTAAATACACATACGAAGGATAAATTCCTTCCCCTCATATTCATATATGTGTATACACGCACGGAAAAAAAACGTGTATCATGCAGAGTCAAGAGAGAAAGGAAGGTACAAAGTGTATTTATGTCTGAATAAAAACTTCCTGTCTGCCCAACGCCGAATGTAATATGGGAAGTGTGCAACTTTGTTTTCCTCTCAACAAAATAAAGTTTATATATTATGTGCTTTCCTCTCGCTATCTATTTGTATGTTGTCTTCACAACTGACATTGGTGAGTGTTTTCCTACATTACAATCTGAAAATCCTGTTTTCCAGGAATAAGTCGAAGTTAAAGAGAGAGAGAGAGAGGAGTACTATGCAAATCCGTACGACTTTTAGTCTCTCTCCTTTCCTATAGGGTACTTATGCCGTTACAGGCTATTTTCTTATAGGCTACAAGAGGATTTCCAGCTTTATTACTACCTTATATACACTTGTGTGTTTTTCTGCTTCCAAGACAAGTCTGTAATTTAAACATAGTAACCACCTTGTACATTCACGGAGAAGGAGGTAGAAAAAGTGAGAGATATGTACAAGTCGTGAAAGGGATTTTTATACGGCGAGCCTGCCTAAATCTTCCTCACATTACCCATGAATTTATTCATGAGGCTAACATGCTGACACAAGATGGTGGAAACATCACTAACAAATTTATTTCAATCTAGTAAATAACATAAGAATCGTTTTAACGTGCACTCTCAGCGAAATATGGTGAAAGCTTGCGAGAGAGGAGAAAACGATAAAAAAATACATGTATTCACATGAGAGACTTGCACCATGCATTCTCTAATTCTCCTCTGGAGGAGAGAGTGCTTGTAAAAAGGTTTGGTAAATGAGAAAATAGCAATTGAAGGAAATTACATTTCACTCAAATTGCAATTTTTTTAAAAACAAAATTCTTCTCGGCCCTTCTCCAGCTAATGGGAAATGATGTAGTGGGACCATTATTATTGTTGACACTTAAATTCTAGTTTTGTCTCGTTTCTTCTCGGGAAACGAAAGCGGAGAGAAACAAAAATCAGAAAACGGACTACGGAAAATACTTGGTTCGTGAGCTACTTGCACAACACAACAGTCTTCTTGAATTTCACGATCACATAATTCCCCACACAGAGTTTAACCCCAAGGTGTGTGTGGTGACAATGTTGCTTTCTCTTTCGAGCCGCAGCGATTTTTGCCACACATACAACGGTTAATCATGGATGAGGATATGAATTCCACAATACCAATACTCTCACGGTGTGTCCATTAAAAATTTCAAACGCACTCAAAACACACACACTTTCCCTCCGTATGCTATGGTAGAAAAGAGAAAGTAATTGTAGGGTGTGAGTTCCATGATTTCCCTGTGTTCAAATACGTGCTGCCAATGCAACTGCCAATTTTCATGTTACTCGAAAACGTGTTAAGGTATCAATTAGGCTGACGTGGGAAATTCTCTTGTCATCACGCAAAAGTGATCATCGCTGAATTGTTTGAAACTCTTCTGTGCACTTTACAGTACGGAATCCCATTTACACATTGCTCTCTTTTTTTGGCATAAAATAAAAATGAGAACACGCGCTTTTCCTTGGTTTGAAGCAACTTCTCTGAAGTACATTATCCCACCTCAATTGAAGTAGTCATGACTTTCTACGTTTATTTTGTCAGCGTCATTTCACCCATCAAATGGTTTTTTAATAAGTTGTGCCTTCTTTTGTAAGTTGCCATACGAGTTGACAATTTCGCCGAGTAATGAGTGTGAAAATGATATCTGTGGAAAATTGTGATTGAGCAGGAGCAAAATTATTTCTCATGCTCTCCTCAACGTCATCGTGTTTGCCGAAATACGGGAAATCCTGAACGATAAATGTGGTGTGTGTCACCATTAAATAGGCTGGCATTTTAGATAATTTCTCTTTTGACAGCTAACAACAGGCTATAAATGTACGAAAAAGATTTGATCATTTGGACTGATATAGTGGAAACAGCTAACTCTGGCTCCGTATAAGACGAGGATCACCACACGTCCGTTGGCAACGGCAAAAGAAAGAGAGAGGGGGGGCTTCCAGTGTGAAGATTTTGATTGGGTGGAGAGGTCCACATACATAGTTAAAGATTGTGGTGTATATTTGATGAGGATGGCTTACCCCGTCATTGTTATTGAAGATATAGGTAAAGGTGTTTAAGGGTTAAGTGCTAAGCTGATTTCCTCTCGAGAGGACTTCTCTGTGTGTACAAGCTGTGAGAACTCTGCCATTTTCATGACCATTTCGACAACTACAGATCATACATGCATTTATGTATACGCTCTTTCTCAAAGTGAGCACACAATTTTGCACACCAGCTCACCTTTGTCTAAGCGTGAAATGTGCTTGAAGAAGAAACCAAAATTCACCATTCTCTGTCCGCACCTCATCACTATTCTAGTGGCCGCGATCTACTGCATAAATACTCGTTTACAAATTCCTCCCAATTTGAGAGGATTTCCTTCCCAATGGAAAAACAGGGTAATGTTTGCCACAAAAAAATCTTACGAAAAAAAATATATGAAGGAACTGTGCACACTTTCTAATATGTCCTCTGAACTTCGTTTTTATCATACAGCTTTTCCAGATTATTTGCTGACTAACTCCAATTACAATGCTCAACTCCGTTGAACCAATTGAAAATTTACCGTGTGTCGGGGTTAGCAGTAGCAAGCTTTAGTAGTTCCGTGTGAAGTCAGCCTTTTTCATACGTCTGACAATTGAAAAAAGTGCACCTGTGTGTGCTCCCAGTCACACATTGTCTCTGCAACACAAATTCGGCTAGTAGTTGAAGTTTTTTTTCACTGGACTTATCGCATGACCAATTTGAGATTATTGACAGGCTCGACGACTCTCTCTCTCCACTTTTTCCCTGACAAAGGGAGGGCAAAATGGAAAACCACAAGGCAAAAAAAACTGCTTGAATCATTCTTTGCCAGGTACTTTTTTCAATTCGAAACGAGCACGCTTTCCTTTCATTTGATATTTGTTTCTCTTTCACGTTGTGTATATATTTACTTATGCATGAGTATCGCGTACAAATACGGGTATATACTTGTGGTATGTCAAGATCTTGAAAGGAAGACAAAAAAGCCATAACGCGCAACTCTGTTTGTGTATGGGGCAGCATGTGAAAAATCCGTATCTTCCCCACCACATGTATTTATGCTCATGTCATCGTCTTAGTACACAAGTGTGTGTGTACACACAGTATCTAGCATCGGTATCGGAATAGCATATTTTCGATTATTGAGCTCAGTCTCGTTCACTCATTTAAAACAGGGAGACAAAGCTACGTCAGAGTGCTTGCTGGGATAGCTACATACAAGTACATACAAATATTACTGAGCTGCTTTCGGTCCGACGCCTTTTTGTCTTTTGCGTACGAAAGAACGACGTATGATTTTCTATTTTGTTTGGTTAGGGAATTGCATGTGCTATACCTTTAATTAAGTGCACATGAGGAAAAAAGTGGGAATCCTGTGGAAAGGGAGAAAGGACATGATTGTGTGTCGTCCTCTGTGTCTTGTATCAACTCGACTCTTATCTATGCCATATCATCACCAAACATCATCCAGTGAAAAGAGAAACCTTTATAATTTTTTTTCCTTTCTCTCTTCAACTCTTAGTTGTCCCACTGTGAACAAAACAATATGTGACCTGTGCGAACACAGGCGGTATACAATTATTGATGTGAGTGTATTAAGCGACGAGTCTCCGTGTGTGGTAACTCACAACGAGTTGAGTGAGAGACAGGGCACACATGGCTCATTTACTTTTGCCAACCACCACAAAATGAAGGAGAAATAGAGTGAGGGAGAAAGAGAAGAAAAAATTGAAATCAAATTCGCCTGTTCTCTCCCTTATCCCTCACTCCACCGTATCTCGTGCTCATTAATCTGATTAGTGTGGTGGAAAAACAAGAGGCCAATTTTTTTCGCTGACGATACGCACCGGATTAGATAATATAATTGAGCATGTTCAATTGGGAAGGGAGCTGTTTGGATTGGTTTTTCTTTAAATGTCAGGAAAACAAGTGCTATCGGCATTCATCACCCTCCGATACGGCAACAACAAATCAATAAGTTCCCATCTTAATTTAACTAGGCCAACGGCAAACACGTCTTCACTGGCGTCCGCCCCTGTAGATACGCAGTTCGTCGACAATACCACCGATGAAATAAATAAGCTGATGAATTTCATTTAGGTTGCAGTCGTTGTGCGATGATAAGCGAGCGCTTCGCAAAACGATGATATTTCGCCACTTTTCCTCTCTGACAATACAACCTTGTTTTTTCGTAGTACTGAAAGGAGAAAAGAAGTGTAATGGAAGTCTGCTTGATGGTGGAAAGGAAAGTGAGGAGAAAGTGCTCGTACTCGCAAGAAGAAATGGTATTCCTTCAGGAAACTTTCCCATTTCAAAATATTTCTCCCACTTAATGCTGCGTAGAAGCAGAAGAGAGAGAGCACACAGATATTCAATCAGAATTAGTGAGATTAAGAGAGTAAAGTGGAGCATTTGAAGAAGAGAAAGAAAGAGCAAGATGGGAAGTTGGGCATGTGATACCACTTAATCTCTTTCCAGTTTTCCTCGCTCTTTTCCCATCTTTTTTTTTCTTTTCTATCTCTTTCTCTCTGCTTCTATCACTCCACTTTTTATATGTTGCAGTAAAATGGCAGTGTGCTGGGAATGCGCTTTCCGTGTACTCTGCCATTCCAAAGACTTTCTCTTCAAGGAATGCATATACACACATTTAAGAGATTCACTCCCGTTTTTTACGCAACTCTCTCGCCTTTATCTTGACTCATCCACGTCCAGACACACGGATTTTGAAACATTTTCCAGCGCAAGGTATTTCCTCGCATGAAATTTCATACTTTTTCGTATGAAATGTTTTGAGTGGAATGGTTGATATGTGGAGAACAGTGGTGGATCAAGCAAAAAAAATCTTTTTGAGTCATTCTCATTCTTGTTTCCCACAGAAATTTCTGTGTCTACTTCATAAGCCGCTTTTACATATAACACATTTTCCACTCAAGCATAGTGTTCTCTTTACTTCTCTCTATCTCGCTTTTTTCCGAAACTATACTTTTCTAGCGGAGACTCCAGAGTGCGAACCGAATTGTGTGCGTTGTTGAAGGAGAATTTCCGCTTTAGATTGGTAGGGATTGACTAAAATCGAGACGCTTCCTCTCCTCCACAACTGCATTTCACCGCCACCACATAATATGCATGATGTCCAGAAAACAGGCTCTAAAGAAACCACCAGAGATTTGTGAGAAATTGGATGCATGATCGTTCCTCTGACTCGTTTTCCTCTCCATTACGCATCCTGTAAAATCCTTACGTGTTACAAACAGAGAAGTGTAGAGAGACTTGTCGCTAGGCGCAGAAGCTTGAGGAATTTGGTCATAGAAATGAATCCTTTTTGGTAGAAAAGCAAATTAATAACGTCAGCTCACGCCGCGTTAACGGCTCGCAATTTAATAGTTGTAAAATCGTCTAAATTGAAAGTATGAAAATTTTACAATATCAAAATAGCCCTAAAACTTATTTCAGAACCGTGATTTTGGGTTTACGCTCTCCTTCACGTCACGTCATGGCATAACTACACATTACGTTCAGGAGGAAAACGGGAAAAGATTAAGTCGAAATACAAAATAAAGATAGATTTGCTGATTCCATGTTCCTTTTTACTGTTTTTGACCAAAGAAGTGACAAAAAGATACCTTATTAGCACTAATTTAGTTACGATTCCGGAAATAAAGACATCTACTACTACTACTCATCATTGAGCTGATTATGTGAAAAGCATGCTAATTCAGCCGAAACAAATATTTTGAGAGGTAGAAAGGTTTGTGGGTTGCACCCATTTCCTTTCGACGTGTTTGCGTAAAGGCAATATGTGCTCAATCACACAAAGGCTATAAATTTTACTTGTGATTGGACGCCATGTGAAAGGGTTGAGTGTATTTTTTTGTGTTTGGGAGCAGAGTATTTCTCACCAAATGAATGCAACTCTTCACTTTCTCTCCCTCTCCGGGCTCAACTTGCTCCCCCTGAAGAAGGAGACGACGAAGAAGGAGGTGGAAAATGTGGTGGCTGCACGAGCAACACAAAATGAGAGAAGAGAAAGAAAGAGAGCACACCAATTCGAAACAGCAGTTGCATGCACATACGATGCGATCCAAGTGAAATTTCAAAATGGCTATGAATAATTCATGAGCCGTCGCATAAGAGAGCGAAAAGAGACACAAATAAACACGCAGAGTGAAAATGTTGCAAGGGTGAGAGTGAGTTGGAGAGAGAGAGAAAGAAATGGAAAAGTAGATAGATGCTGTTTTCTTATACGCGAACGTACTTGCGTATTTACTATAACACTCAATATTATGACTGGCACACGATCCTTTCTCCTCCAAGTCATTGTGTGTGTATGTGTGCATGGCTATTCCACATCAACAATATTATGCCCTAGAAACTCCATTATTTTGTACGCCTAACATTCGAACACACATGGATATGCCTACACCCAATGTGTAACCAACCAACATGGTGTTCTTCCGTTGTGAAAGCATTCAAATCGCTCACAAACAAACCGCATAATACTCTTTGAATTAGAATGGAAAGCCTCTCTCTCTCTCTGTCGCACACAGTTGCACACGTGCTTTCCTGCTTACCGTCAAAGCCAAGGAAAATAACATCCACCTTCGAGCCAGCTTGACGGAGTTTACACTGTGTGAACTGTATTGCGTAATACTGTTAGCGTCTTTTCAATATCTAATCATGATGGTGATAAAACTACATTTATGATGTGTCTAGATGTCCCCATCAAGACATGTGTGGATTATTCTCCATTCTGCTCCCACTCTCTCGTTCCACTCACAAATGGCGATGACAAAATCGAAATTTTCATACTTTTACATTTTTTTCAAAAGATTATCTAGCTTACTCAATATTTTCCTGGAGAAAAAGCAACCTTTACTATATGGATTATATGAAACTATGAGTTTTCCCCGTTTCTTTTGTTACGGCTGTAGTGAAGCACACACACACTTTCTCATTACCATGATGATAATGTGGTTGCACCTTCACATTACTTTAAATACACATTACATGCCGTTTTTTTGGTCTAGAGGATAACATCAAGATAACGACAATGACGACGGACTTGACGGAGTACGGGGATATAATATGTATGCATAAATACCTGGCTGGAAAACACGTGAAGTTTCAAGTGCAACATCAGAGAAAGACCTCTTTTCCAAGTAGGTAAAGGTACATTTCTTTCCGAGGGCCTGCAAGATATTTGTTTCCTCCTCTCATCGTCATGACATGCACTTCTATTTCATTTACATTTGGACATTATCCTTAGAGCTAGAGAGCCAGCAAAAAAGAAAAGCAGCAGCGACGACGAGAGCATCCCCTTTTTTGCGCTGGGTACCCACTTGGGTAATAATAATGGAAGGTAATCCGCTTTTGTCAGAGAGGAAGCTCAATAAAACTTTACAAGCTTGAAGGTTTCCCTTTTTTCTTCCTGGCGTCCTCCTTTTCTCCTTCTCTCCCTCCTTTCGCTACTTTTCTATATAGAGGCATGATTGTAATATGTTTTCTATTACTAGAGCCCAATATAGGTAGATCAGAGAGTAGTGGTGGTGATGCTGGAAATAGGTTCTTTTTTTTGTGAATCCCTTCACGGAAAAGGCTAAGATATTACATTTATGAAACAAAAACAGTCAAAACGAGAGACAGAGACTTGCTCTGCACCACTCTCCCATCCCGTGATGTACCCATCCTATTTTCCCTCTCTTCTCCTGACGTTCATGCAGTTCGGTAATGGTTTTTGACGGTGCGTGATCCAATAAGCATTGAAACGTCTTGGATAGATTCACCGTAATATAATTTCTCTGTGTGAGAAGCGCCGCAGTAATCCAGATAAGAACTCAAGGATGAAGGTACATCAAGATCAGAGCAAGTGAGGAATGACGAGAAAAGGTTCAGGAGAAGAAAAAGATACGGAAAATGAAGACATGATTCATTTCCAGAAAATTTTTTTCAACCCCAACTGTCGACAGAGAAAGTCTTTCAAGATGAGAACATCTACACACACACATTCTCACAATTTGCTCAAATAAATAAGTATATCTCGATGGCATGAGACAAAAAAAATCTTTCAAAGACGACATCCCATTGCCATCCTTTGAATTAAGTTTTAGTTTAAACGAATGAGAGAAAGCCAGACAAAATTAAATCTGTAGAAAGCTTAACATGTCAACGGCCTCGCTAAATTAATTTGAAGAATTAAGCGCTAATTATATCAGAAGCAAAATGGATTTAAAAAATTGAAATTCTGTACTTTACAAAACAATATTGGCAAATATTCGTCCACAAAGAAACTTACTGACTTAAATCGTGAAGAAATAAACATCGAATGTTTGAGTGACATTCAAGTTCAATAGATTCACTTTCATCAGTGAGTAAATAAGCTCGAGCAACATTCAAGACCACTTTTTCACGGAAACAAACTTTGTTTTCTTTCGATAGAGAGAAAGTGTGTATGCAGTATACAGAATGATATTTTGAAGCCATACATTTTTGATCGACCCGTTCAATATTTATCTCTGGTCTACTTCTTTCGTGCAAGCTGAAGGTTTATTGCAAAACTTTTTTTCTGTACCGCCGCCTGCGTCTCCAGCTCTCCTGTCTTGCGTAGGCGGATAAAGTTCATTTCGCACAATTCAAGTATGTACAACGTCCGAAGTCCGGACAATCAGTCTTTTTTTCCTGAAAAAGTCGTCTTTTGTGAATGAGTAAAGAGGACTGTGTGCAACTGCACACTGGAACCGTTGACAATGTAAAATGTATATATTGAATATGTTTGGTTTGTGTGTGTGACCCATGCAATCCACGTCTTTTCTGAATAGTCTGCACACACTCACCGGTTGGCCAGTCCCCCACTTTTTCCCACATTTATTATGCAGTAAAATGGTAGGCACACAACACTTGAGAATGTGTGAACGAGCTTGCTAACTGCTGCTTGCTAACTCCACTAAAAAGTAGCTCGAGACGGTTAGCCACTCGAAGGAAAGTGTGAGCTATAAAACACAAGGTTTCGTTGTTTTGCACATAAAAAAAGCTTGAATGAGCGCAGTGATCGTGTGCAAAAAACGGTTGAATCACAAAATTTGACTAAAACACTACTGGGTTCTAGAAAGACACTCAAGTGTCAGCTCCAAGCCTGACAAGCATTAAAGTAAATAAATGAGATGGAAGTATCAAGATGATCGGTAAAGCTCAAAGTAGCAATGACATTAACTTGTTATCAAAATCAAATTAAGGGAGTCCCAAATGAATTCCTTTTTCCTCGTTCACAATGCAACAGTGTCTCTCTCTCTCCATCTCGTTCGTCGTTCGTATCATCCACTTGCGCAAAGCTCCTTTTTTGGTCACGAGCTCACCCTGTCTGATGTCTGTGGAGTGCTCACAGCTCATATTTGTACTTGTCAAAACATCATCATCGACCTTCTCCTCCTCCTCTCAGAGACATGGGTATTATGCAAAAGATTAGCTTGTGAAAACGACACAAAAACAACAACAAAAGTGGGATTCCACTAAAAAGGATTAGTAATCCCTGGTAAAGGCCTCTTCAGCTCTCGATCTGTCAGGCAGCGGAGTCCCCTGATGTTCATATCATTACATCTCCCTCTGAGATGGATTGATCTCTGGGATATACGCGAGTGAACGAGTTTAAACAACTGTGCTCTCTGAGAACAGGGCATATTCAAAATATCGCTCATTGATTTCCAGAATGTGCTCTTGCATTTTTAACCGATATTATGCAAAACGTGATATGTCACAATTTGGGGCGAATGAAAACATAATTTTGAGAACTTACTAAAAGTTAGCGTGAGACTTCAGTAGTGGTTATGAAACTGTCGAAAACGTGGAACAGTTGGTTGGTTAATGTGTATTTCATGGAAAATTTGATTTCGAGTCATTTGCTTCAACGCATTCTGAAAATCACTCGGAAATACAGGAGCACATTCTGAAAATCACTCGGAAATACAGGAGCACATTCTGAAAATCACTCGGAAATACAGGAGCACATTATGAAAATCACTCGGAAATACAGGAGCACATTATGAAAACTGACTTAAAATGCATGAGCATATCCGGCACAGTAACCAACGATATTCTCTCTTTCTCTCGGAAATGGCTTTCGATGGAAATATAAAAAGCAAGGAATCTCGTGTACCCTATTGAAAACATCATCCATTATCTGCACGACTGTAACAATTTTGACGTCTACTCTAAAAAAATGCTCTGAACCCACGTACTCGCTCTACCACTACATTTTTTTAAGTTAAATACGCGCATAATGTTTGCAAAAATAAATCTGTTACTGAGTATACTTGCCGTAACAACCTTTTGATATCATCTCACTATTTTAAAAACAAGCAAGGAAGCATCCAAGACTCGAGTCTTTACGAAGATGAGAGAATAGATCGTGTTATGAGCTTCTCCACTTGTTTACAACCCTAATCATTGTAAACATGCTTGGATCCTTTGTCAATGCGAGTTTATCATCCCAAAAAGTGGTCATGATATACAGATGCAATTTATTGTGCGATTCATAAACACAGTCTGCCACTGCCAGAGGGAGGAGAAAGGGAGAAAATGCGTATTACGACGATGCAATATGGTGCTTTTGGCTTGCTATGAGTGCTTCTCTCCTTTTTTTCCACTGCACACAGCTCAGTAACTCTCAATCAAGATTTTATTAGTGCAATATGGAATCCCAGAAGAGATTCCAGTTCATTTGCTAGTTCACCAAGCAACCCCAGCTCGTCTCTGAATTCACATTCATACGCTGGCGTATATTGTGTGTGTATGTTGATTGCGTAAAAGTGAACTCCCAATGTACTTTCCGGAGTGCATCAAAAGTCGGGATAGAGTGCTTTTCTGAAGAGAACGGAACCACTCATTTCCCTGTGTGCATACACACGGGCTTTTTACTCGCTTCTACAAAAAAAAAGTTCACTGAGAGCTTTTATTTTCGTCTTCTTCATCAGCGGCTCTAAACATTCTTTAATACAATTCACATCCTACCAGTAATGGCGAACTGTATGCAGAATGATATTACGCAATGTAAAAGGTCACTCTAAGAAATATGATTTAGGTGTACACAAAATCTGGGAAAAGCGAGTACATATGAAACGAGCGACCTTTCTTTGACAGTTGACCAAATGTGTGCTTGCCAATAGGCTCAAGTGCATCTAACATGCGCAGCAAAAAACCTGTAGACGCGCAAAAGGCTCAAAATGGTTCAACATGCATAAGAGAGCAGAGTTGCACACTACATCACACCTCATCCATTAGATCATTGCGAGAAATATGATGTTTTGATGTAGTCCCGGTAGCTCAAAGAGCTTTCCGTAGAGAGGCAAAAGACCTTTATATGAATATGAATACATGAATGTTCATTATGAGGTTGACAGGAGATTAGTTGGGATGATTCAGGATTGAGAGAGGAGGGTGAAGCTGAGAGAGCAAGAGATGTGCCAAGCCCTTTTCCTGCCCCTCTCAGTCTCTCCATGAGAGACAGCACGAGAGATACTAATGTGGACCGGAGGAGAGAATATAATATTGTGTAAGTTTGATATGTTTACATGTGTATTCTTATCGGGGGGAACCCGAGATATCATATGGGAGTCACTGAGGGATTTGATTTATTACCGATTTCCCTAATTATCTGGAACCTCATCCTATTTACTCTCCACCTTTTATTCAAGTGTACCCCATGTAATCACCCGGTTCCACTCTCTCTCACTCGTGTTCATTCTGGAAAAAGTGGACCTCTTCTCGTCACGAGAGAGAGGAATGCAATGGCAAGGACTTTCCCATCTGGAGAGTGAGAGAGGAAACCAGCAAACCAATTTAGTACATTATTATGATGAGTTTACTTTATCAAATGACCTATGTTTGGCCTTTCCTACACTCTAGATAATAATTTCTCCCTCACTCCTTCTCTCGTGGCAGGATTTTGGTAGGAGAGAGGTTCGTTTCCCTTCTTAGCTATTGCTTTTGAAGAACTCGTAAACAAACATATTTTCGATGCTTCATTTACTACTTTGTGTGATACACAAATATGATTTTTGAGCAAATACGTTCCACCTCCAGTAAAAAAAAACCCTATGCCCTCTCTCTTTGGCTCATATGAATCACACGTTCAAACACTGAAATATGATTATTTTCAACTATTTACTTTGGCGCATTGTGTAGAAAAGTGGATGGGCTCATTTTTTTTGCAAGTGTAAGTACGATTTTATACTGAGAATTCAGAATTAAATATTTTGATTTCATGTTTTAGGAGAGCAAAGCAGTGAAATTTTTCTGTGCAAATATAATGTTTCCCTTTCCATTATGAGCCCTTGTCTGATATCAAATTAAATATCCCACGCACGACAACAAAAAATTCTAAGGAAATCGGTTGGACAAAGAAGTTATTTTTTTACAATTGAGCTTTAAATTGAGTAAAAAATGTAGTTTTCCTTGTTGTAGTTTTGCCGTCGCTATATTTCTGGAAACCGTAGCAATTGTGTCTTTTCTTTTCATTTCATTTCTTTTTCACTAAATTTTCAATAGAAGTTTGGCAATACGGCTGAAACTCTGGCGAACTATTCGCTGTCGACGCAGTGCATACAGTGCGTTGGCATTCTTTTGAAGTACGACGAGAAATCCCCAAATTCTTTGGAGAAGTGAGACCATAAGAGAAAAAAGCCTAGTGAAGACCTTTCTCACTCAGTCAGTATATTTTCGCGACTTCAATTCTGTTTTCCAAAACGCTAACCCAAACACACACCTACCACTCTTTTCTACGCACACAAAAAGCCAGAGTCAAAGAAAAGATGTATCATCGGTCTCTCCCGTTCTCTCAATCTTTCCATTTATCCAACAAAAATACTTACTCTTCGGTTTTCTACGTGGATTGTGAATACTATAGAAAAACTTTCGAAAACGACAAAATGTAGAGAAGAAGAGAAAGCTGAAAAGCTAAAAGTTACTTTGAGTCCTTTTTTTGGTTTCCTCCATTTCTCTCACAACATACACACACACACGTACTCACTTCTTTGTTTTGTTGACTTTGGAACCAAAGAGTGAGCGGGAGAGAGGGACGGAAAAGGAAACATTGGAGACTCAAACTATATAAATACATAGATTGTGAGGTGTGCTCGCTTATAGATATACCTTCGTATTTTATACGTGAATAAATATATATTGCCCTATCGTAACATTTAGAGAATGAGAGAAAAGCACGCTGTATGAAAAAACACTCCTCTTTTTCCTTTCTCTTCATGTGAAAGTATAAAAAAAAAACTTTATACGCCAGTTCCACGCTGCCAGTAGCTACAAATGGGGGGAAGCGACGAACCAATGTTAGTTCTACCATCAATAGTTGTAGTTTTTTAGTGGCAAGCAGAACGAAGGAAAAAACGACTATAAAAACTTTTTTTCACCACCACCACTAACCTTTCTTATAAGATATCATATGTGTTTGTGCACACACTGTGCGAGTTGGTCATGTATGTATGTACCCATGGTTTTGTGTACGTTGCCCTTTGTGAAGATATCGGTGAAAACTTTTATCCTGAGTATATAACGTGCCGTTTTATCCTCTCTTTCTCCATGTGTAGAATTTCTGGCGGTCTTACTTTCGTGGTTGGTTAGCTTTCAATGTCTGTGTCTTTTTCTAAGGAGGATAGGCAATTCCTACAGCTGGTTACTTGTCTCACCAAAAAAAAGAAGAAGAAACAAACTCTCTGCTTTCTCTTTCTCTCACACAATGTATATCTGTTAAAAGACACACCAAACCAATACTCTCACTCCAAGACGACAAGGAAAAGCCAGTCGTTTGTTTCCTTCGATATGGTTAAAAAGAGAAGTAGAATATGAGTATGTGTATCTCTTTCGTCGTCATTCTTACGTAACTTTATGTAACTTTCCCCGGTGAGGTGAGTGAGATATGTATGCTCAGCCAGAAAGGAAAATGTGTGGGCTAGAAATGTGTGTTTGACCGTATTGGATTTCAAGGCTGGGAATGGTGGTAGGTATAAGAGACATCCTTTTAAACAACTTTTTTACGCTGGGAGAAAAAACGTTCACTGTGGACAATAACGTGACATATTGTGTGGGCATGTTGGCAAACTGTGACTACGTCGAGAGAGGAGTAACAGAAAGGAAATGTACATATGAATGTACCTCTACAACAAACGGAAAAGTTTCACCACACAAAAGACATTAGGAGGAGGAGGACACTGGAAGTGGCGCATCCACTGTGTACACCAGCACATGGCTTGCATGTCATAGAAGTACCAGAGAAACGATGACTTTTCAACTTGTATTTTTCTTCCTCTTTTCTCACTATTCTGCACATTACAAAAACTCCCTGCTCCAACTCGTCTCTCTTTCTTTTCCACCAATATTATTTGAATGAGCAGGCAAGGACGAGACCGAGAAGAGCGGAGTTGGAAGAGATGAGTAGAGGATGGAGAAAGAGGAGGAAAAAGAAGTTATAGACCCGTTTGATGGTCCCTCTTGGGTTTAATTTTGAGGGAAAATAGTGTGATGCTACATGGGCTAGTATTGGGAAGCCAAAATGATCCTCTTCCAAATTTCTCCCATGACTACCAAAGTCACGAAAACCCATAAAATGGATGTTAAATTTTCCCGCAGAACAACCACATCGTATACGATACGACGATGAGAAAAGCAGAGAGAAAGGAAAATGGTTACCCAAAAAAATTGTGTGGAAGAAGCTTGCACAGTACAAACTTGTTTTTTTCTCCTTCTGGGGTGTAGTACATAGTCGTAATAGTCATGGTGGCAGCAGTTTTGTGGCATTGCCATTGCATTCCACTAAAGTTACTTGCTCCATTCACTCTGACTTGCTTTCCTTCCCTTTCTCTCTCTCTCTCTTTTTGATGTTCCTATAGTTTTTAAGCAGTCAGTGTTCCCTATTTTCCCCTCTGTCTCTCACTTATTTCTTGACTGTTGTTTTTCTTTCCCTGTAATAGCAATACTACCAGTAAAAGTGATAAGACAGGAATATTGTGCTTTCGTGGTGGTGTGGTTGTTAGTTGGATAGCATGATGGTGTAATGGGGTCTATATTATTTTATTTTAGTTATTCTTTCCTCTTCGTCGTCTTCTCTCCACACATAGTGCACATGCCGTAGTTGCGGTGAGAAATGGTTGTTCCATCGTCATTTTGAGTGCAGAGGAAAAAAAGAGAGAGAAAAAGCGCACAAGAAAAGGAATGAGTATGGTGAGCACAAATTGTTAGAAAAAAATATACAGAGTTGAGAGAAACGACAAAGGGAAAAATTGTATTTGATGACTGCTTCCAAAAATCCAAAACTACTAGAGCAACTCACACGGTGTAGCATCGACTAAAATAAGTGGAGAGATAGTGCGCCTGGCTGCCTTAATGTCAACGTGGAGCCATTGTCGATATTGTCTGCTCTCTATCTAATTTTCTTGGAAAGAAAATTCTTCTCATTTGCGCATAGGTGCACTACTTATATCCGCATTCCACCCTTACCCTTACATATCAAATCATTGATTATGTAGATTTGTCGTGGAAATAATTACATGGTTCAGTAATATTGTGGAGCAATTAATATCACTTCATGCAGACAAAGACCAGCATTGCAGTGACCTCAAGCAGTTGGGCTTCAGCAATGTATCCTGAACAAAAACGGGTACTTCGTCATTCTACAAAACTAGCCCAGACCTGCGATGATGACCTTCAGAAGACTTGCATCTTAAAAGAAAAACGCATGACTATGCATTTATTTGCTCATAAATTGTTTAAAAAATCTGCTGTCTGCCAGCCGGCTAGAATTTCTGAGTGAGCGAGTCGAGAGAATGGGAAGAGGTTGTATGATGACACACAACACAGAGAAAGAGATAAACACACAATAACCCGAGATACTACTACTTTCTTCAGTCAACGTCCCATGTACAAGGAGAGAGTCGCTTTTTTAATTCAACAGCCCTGAACCACTCCGAAGTACGTTAGGAGGAGTACATGCAAAAATGCATGCAGTGTGTACGCACCTAATGCATAAGTTAGGGCTCGCGCTCCATTCAATGGGCCATTTTTTTCCTTCTGTGCATATAAATCTCATTAATTCTTCACAACATAAACACAAACCACTTCTTTCAGCGTTTTGAAAAGGGCGACTAAGGCACAATGAATGACATGTCTTATGTATGAGCACTACACCACTTACGATGTCTCCCACAAACCGGGACCTTCGCTCTCGTTCCCTCGCTCTCGCTGCCATTACATGGAGTTTTAAAAAAATGGCCCAGCTTCAGGGAAGAGTGCTGCCCCAATTGCACTTTTTTACAATATGCATGACGCATAAATATACATGGTGAAAGCTGTAAGCTGTGCACGTTCAAATTGAGCAAGGGTCATGGTAAACGAGGAGCCGCCTAGGTGCGAAAAAATGTAGGGATTTAGTAATATGTGAGCATTTGCAAAGATGATCAGGCGCTTGTTTGATAAAGTGCAATGGAAATATGATAAAATGTTGCTGATCATTAAAATTAGCTCCTCCTAAAAAGACAATTTAATGCATCATATAATAAATTAAACGGAACGGAATTTAGGGACGAAACGTGTCGGTTTGTAGTGAAATCCTGCATAATAATTATGACTCATAATAATGTTAGGTGTATATTAATATGTGCCAATGATAATATGTCTGTCGTCAAATCATCATTTATAATTCTCAAGTACTTCGTACCCTTTCACTTTCTTTGGAGCTCCACACATTTACACACACCCTAATTTTAGCGAGCGTAGTAAGTTGTGGGCACTGCGTTCTGCTTTGTCCGTCCCATTTGCTACTATTTTCCTTTGTTCACAATTCACGGCAACTGTCTCTGTGTGTGTGCCTGTCTTGATTATCCTCATTCGTGTTCATCATTCAAATTTCATATAAAATTGCTATATTCATCATTAATAAATCCGATAAGAAAATGCTCCATGAATAAATCACGTAATCATTGCTTTCCAATAGTGGCACTACCCTTATTCGTATCGAAAAGAGAAAGGACGTGCTTACGCGAAGCATGAGCATACTTGTACATAATATGTGAATTACACACTCTCCAATAATGCGCCTATCTGCCCATGCACATCATCAATAATAATGTGAACTTGTGAAAGACGCGCACGACTCGAGAGAAAGCATGCAAGCTCACGTTTCTATCATTTAAACATAATCACCTGCTCCAATCGGGGGAAGCAGTATTTAATTGTACTGATTAAAATTATGCAATGGCAAACGATAACGAAAGTTGCCATAGTTTAATCGATTCTGACAGTAGCCTCCAAAACCGGAAAGACGAATTGTAATCGCGATCGTCACAACTTTTCATTCAATTATAGAGCCTCCGTATTCGACCACAGTGGATACATGTTTAAGTTGCATCACAATAACGTGATGTACTCGGAAACCACACAGAAGCGTGAACGTTTTTGAGAAGCAGACTAATCCATACAATGCCTTCATCGAAAACATAGCTGACAAACTCTACGAAGCTTTGGTAAAAGGAGATTTGAGTAGAGTCTTGCTAGATATGTTGTTCACTTTGTCGCCAGTGGATATTTTTACATTTTGCTAGACCTCACCGCATTTGGAAAAGCCCAAGAAATTAAACAAAGACAGGGAAGATGGAGAGCATGGCTTGACATGAGGGGCAACGTATGTGATGGAATGAAGGCGTTTTTGTACGTCAGAGAAGCGAAATACGATGGATATTATTATGATGACACTAGTCAACTCAAAAGTTTCATCCCGACTCCAGTGAGCAATTGCTACGGCAAGTGACACGCACACGACACCTCATCAGATAAAACATGTATATGCCACTATTTAATGTAAATATGCAGTGAATACACACAGGCTTTCTTTCTCTCTCAAGTCTCAACTTCATCGCAAACTTAACTGCATAGTGCTACTAACAAAGCAAAAAAAAACAGCGGAGAGAAACGTGGAACACCACGGAGGCTAGGATGTTGATGGTTTATCTCTTTTGGCCCTTGGTGGAGTAGTTTTTTGCCTCTCTGGTCGTTTTGTGAAGGAGATGGAAAAGGTTCATGAAAATTTCAGTAAATGATGAATAATGACAGATACCTTGTCAAGGAATGAATGCTAAGGGATACCCTGTTTAGCGTGAAAACCCTTCCATCTCTTGACGATTTTCAAAGCGAGAAAACTTGCCACTTAAAATTTTCCTTGTAATCTGCCCTCCTTTGTCTTAGTGAGTGTGCTTAAATGCACAAGATAAGCATGTGTCAGTGTGTGTGTAATGTGTTTTGTCTTATTTTCCTCTGAAAAGACCCGTCACTTATCAACTGATTCAACCCTTGTGTGAGCTTCAAGATACACGCAAGTAAGAGAGAGACATTAAGATTTTACACACCATCTGCTCTTCTCGTGGAGTCGCACACATCCTATTAAAAATGAATGTGTGAGGCGTCCAAATATCTATGGCAGTGGGACGTGTATATACATAGTGCGATGAGCATTATCCCGCAAGCTCACGTCAAAAAGGAGTCTTCTTAAAATTATTTACAAAGGTCATACACATAATGGGGGAGAAGGCGTAATAAAATTGCAGGGTCTCTTACAAATTTTCCCGGAAATAGTTTATCAGGCTTTGCGAAAACGCAATCATCACACCACGCACAACTTCCAAGTTTACTTTCACTCAAAAGCATATTGGGGCAACTCAATACATCCTCCTAGAAAAGGACATTGAATGAAAAAAAAGGTAGAAATGTAGGTTTTGAAGTAAAGTCGGTAGAAAAAATACACAAATCCACATTGGTTCTTGTCGCAATGTCACTGAACTCCTTTCTCTCCGCTGCGGCTTCAGTAAAGAAGCAAAGAAACAGTGAGTCAGCTGCTTCTATATGATTATGAAGGACGTGTGGTGTCGTCAAACATAGAGCCCTCATGCAAGTGTGCACACATACATTATATTTTTATAATAAGGGTAAAGCGAGAGTTGCTACACGGAAAAATATACAATCCTTTTTTTTTGTTCAACAACAATGTTGTATATTGTAAATTCTTATAAAAAACGCGTAGAAACATAATATTTACGGACGCGGTTTCCTTCCAGCAGAGTGTCTCTCTCGTTGTGATATGTGAATCCATGCTAACCCATCTATTTTAAATGTATGGAGGGAATACCCTCACTTTGCGGCGGTGATCCAAGCAAGGGAAAGTCGCTCTTTCATATTTTGTAAAAAAAAGTGGTCGTCGTCATCGTCGTGTACACAAGAGCAGTACTCCGACACAAGACTTTTTTTCTAACGTGCAATTTCAAAGGTGGATGCGAGATGCGGTGTTAAAACACGGAGTAAATTTTTTCGGCTAAACTTATACATTAGCGTTGAAGTGTACATTATGTGAAGCTACAGAATCACTGTATCTTTTCTCCGCCGACACATTTTTACATTACGTATTCGGTTTCACTTGGACGGTGTGGTGAGCAGGAGCGGAAGAAATATTTTAACATGCTCACCCATAATCATCAACATCGTCATCATCATTCATGGCAATGACCTTGTTCAATATTTTAAACTTTAAACATGTTTTTATCTCTCTTGCCCTTCTTTTTTCTCCTTTTTTTATCGCTTCCCTCATCCATATATTATATACGAGAGGAGAAGTGTGGTGTGAGTGTGTGAAAGAGCGCAACCAAAGAGAAAGAGTAGAGTGCACATCTATACGTAATAAAGTAAAACACATACATATATGTTCGTACGTCTAAGATGAGCACGTCTAAAGACAGATTGCACATAGATATAGTGTACGGATGAATGTGTGTGATGGTTGTGAGTTGCGCTTCCTTATGTACAGCCAAAATACCTACATAAATTTTTAGCATCTTAAGTGCACACAAGCCGTGAATGCCGTTAATGCATTTCCTTGGGTGTTGCATACAACCCCGGAAAAAAGGGACAAGGTAAACATGTCTTGTAAAGATTTTTGTTGTATTGATGTGTCTGCTCGTTCACAACGTTTTCTTTTAAACACTGTATTGAGCGTCTGGTCGGCTGTGTGTGTGTCTTTGTAGAAAAACCACTTGATTCACAGAGAGAAAACTTGAAAAAAGGCAGGATCAGAGAGTCTTGCTCTGATGCAGTGTCGAGAAGGATGCACCTATAAAAAGTGAAGGTACAGATTCACACATGCATCTCGAACACACACACACTTTCTCCTTGTGTATGTGCGTAGATGCATATGATCATCCATTATGTATCTTTTTAGACTCTAGGAACACACTCGAGTCTCTCTCATGCAGCCGTGCACTGTTTCACTAGCGTCATATACATATAATCCTAGTTAAATATTAAGGGTTTGACCTGCACTCGCAAAAAGTGCAAGGTAAGGGAGAACCGGGAGATGGAATAAAAATGGGAAGTAGAGCAGTAAACATGGAGATTGCTGTTTTGTGTTGTTGCACCACCGCGGATCACACACACGCGGAAATTTTGTTATTTCCTCATTTCACTCATTTCCTCAGTTGCAATTATTCAACAATGTTTTTATGACGTGCTGAAATTTTTGTTGAAAAGTGACAAATTTCTGTAATATATTTCCCCATTCACCTGTGCCTCCTCATTTTATCTCAATTACACGCACTTATTCCCATCCCCACAAAGGAAGGGCATGCCACCAACGAGAGCAATTATGTGCAAAGGGAAAAAGTTTGTTGAACGTAAAAAAGTTGTAATACAGAAATTCCATTAATGGTGCTTGAGAGAAGTTTTTTTTAAAAACTTATTTTTAAAAAAGTTGGTGAGAGGTAAGATCTCCCTTTTTCTCTATCCTTCCATTTCTTGAGCAACCCTCTAAGTACTATGAATCTAATGAAGGAGAAAAAAAGCTTTTTTTTTCATTTTCTCCCGGGAAACAATCACAATCACAACCATTTAGCCATGACTTTAACTCACTCTCTCAAAAGCGGAACGTTGCTCTCAAAGTTTTTTTTTTACAAAATGCTTCTTCTTCCCCCTCCTTCACTTTGAGGAGTCAATTAAGACTCACTTTGTTGAAAAATGTGAGCTCTTAAGTGCGTAATTAGCATGATTGCATAATGTAGTAGAATGATGGTGCTGTAATGAGAGTGGTGATGAAAATGATTAAATATACGTTTCACATCGCAAAGATAAGTCACCTTTCGCTGTTGTGCAGTCCAATCGATAAAAATGTATGCGAGATGCTCAAACAGGTTTTTTTATTGTTAAAATAGTGTTGTTGAAAACCTGACTATTCTTACCGTTGGATTGACGCATCGTCTCATCGGATCAGGTCCTCTGTACGTCGGTGAGTATCTGCCTGGAAAGCAGCTTCCAGGTGCAGAAATCGTTGATCCTAATGGTTTCCCATTCATCACTTTGTCAGTAGAATACATGGCCACGGCGGTGGGATAGTAAGATGGGGCTCCTGATGCCCCGCCTACATCAACATTCACCCAAGAGAATATTACTGCAAAAAATGAATCTTTCACCTCCTCTCAAATCCGCAATTTCCTCAGTGTCAATCCCAAACAAAGACTCTCTTGGAAGAGAAAAGTGGAAAGAAAAGAAAAGTGATTTGTTGACGCTCCTCTACTAGACTACACATTTCACCACAACGTCTACAAAAAAGGCGAAATCAGAACCTTTGGAAAAAAAGAGAGAAGGGAATGTCACACCCAGATGCAGTCTACGAAGCAAACAAAATTTCGACTTGATCACATGCAACTACAACATGCAAATACATACATTTACCTAAGAGTGAAACTGAAAACGAAAACAAAAATGGAACGTGAAAGATTAGTCAGTAAACTGTGAGAGCATCCCAAAACAGTGTTTCTTCTAATGGTTAGAGTATTACGGTACCTCGTACAAGTTAAACATATAATAGCGCAGGGCTTACAAAATTTTGATTAGAAGAAAAGGCAATAGAGATCTGGGGATGTACTATGATTAGGAAGAGGACATGTTTTTATGAATTTTCAAGCAGTTTGATTGTAAAGTTTGAAACAACGTCTTTGTTGTTGAAAATGTCAAACCTCGATGCATGATCGCCACTTTCCTTTGACCACGGCTCTCTGTCTCTTGTGTGCTGTGCTTTCGTGATTAGTTCGTTTCTCTCTTGAATTTGTGCCGGGATTTCGTTCGCACTACTGTCAATACTTTGTCAACCGTCTCTCTAATGGATTTTGAAAACGTGTCGTGTCAACAATGTGCGACTGACAGTATCAAGTGTTTTTTTACACAGACACAAGCACAAGAGAAAACAATGGACACTGTCACACACGGCACAACAATGCAAAAGCACACACACACTCACACATCAGCAACAAGGTTGCGCTCAAGGTCTGAAAAATTGACGAAACAAAATCAGGACAGAGGATAAATGACTGTTTTGCCTTTTGCAACAACTTGTGATAATAAATCACGTCTAAATGATTAGTGTCAAACAAGAAGTAATCAGATTGTTCACGCACATTATCCAGTCAAACTTTGTCTTTGGCTTTAACCTCCAATTACTCCTCCCACACACGTTTAACGAGAGTTCCTTGAAGTGGCGATATCTTGACTTTTATGCTGTCTCCTCATATCAGACACGCGGCCCAGAGAGAAAGTTGAAGAAAGAAGAGATTGTACAAGATTGATGAAAGAGAGAGTTTGGGACAACCAAGTGTGAAAAGTTTGATTTCTTTTTTGTCTTTTCTTTTCCGCCACCTCCAGAGAGCCTCTAACTATCAAGGGATGAACGTCGAGATGAGGACTGATGTACGTCAAAAGTTTTTTTCTCCTACTTGAGCTTTTGTTAACCACTTTCTTCTTCTTTTTGTGAAATACTTCTTTTTTTTCGCAAGGAAAAAAAGGTTTTGTGTCAATTACGAGATTCCTTTCCTTTGAGCCCAATGTCAACAGGGAAAGTGTTCACTTATTTGTCGGAGTAAATGAGCGTGTTCACAGCACGAGGAGTGGAGTGCAATGTTGGCTCGGTGTGTTGTGTGATGATGGATGTTGAAGTTGAGCTGATTGACTGACAAGTTGTTGGGATTACATCAACTGCACATAGTCTCCGACGACGGACAAGTTCACAATGGAATCGAGACGGAAAGGGATCGCTCACTTGAGTAAATAATCGAGCATATATTATATGATTACTGTGTGTGCGAGGACTCCCTAGTTTCGTTTCGAGGATGTACTTTACTGATGTACTTTTCGCTGCTGCTCCCTATCCTTTCATCATCCTACAATCACTCTGACCCTTGAATCATATGCCGTGTCTACTGAATGACTGCGCTTAATGGAGTGGAGTGGCGTAATATGGGATGGAGAGCCTCAACAAGCCTAGCGTGCTCAATGCAATAATGAGCAGCTCGAACCAAGGGTTTTTTCCCGTTCAGGCTCATTCGTCGGTGTCCCCTCTCTGTTGTCTTTTTTTCAATTTTTTTTGGCAGTCCTCTATTTCTCTCTGACACTGTTGTTCATATAATTTCCTTTTGTTTTGCACTTTTTTATTTTTCTCCGCCGAATAGAAAAAAAATCACTCACTCCCTGCTTTATGTATATTTTACGACGATCGGATTATGCTGGTTTTGTGACAATGTCACCTCACTTCTTTTTGCAACCGGTAAAGTTTGTCAGGAAGAATAATGTCAGGTTAATAAGCTGTCTTGCGAGTTACGATTTCCACTCTCGCACGCTTCCTTTGGTCGTCGTGTTGCGAATGAGCTCAATCTTGATTGTTGTATGAGAAGCACTCAAAAACTTTGGAACTGGAATGCTTTTTTGTGTGCTCCATGAAAGTTCACCGCTGGCTCAAGCAATGACCTTCAATAGTTCAAGAAAATGTATGATGACAATGGGAAGAAGAGGAGTCAGGTTTCGAAAAGACACGCGTATGAAAAGAAATTATGCATATTGGAATGTACGATTTTTCGACGATACTTGTTTGCTGATGAGTCGAGGTCTTTTCAACTGAGCAGATGTAAATGTGCGAGTGTGTGAGTCGGTTTGGGTGAGAGACTGAAGTGAGAGAAGAGATCAAAGTTGCTAGCACTTGCTCCAAAATTCGTTTGGTGAAGTCTCCCGGTCTTGCCTTTTGCTTTATGTACGCTTCTGTTTTGAAAAAAACACTGTATACGTGTATATTACGCAAAGATAATGTGTATTTTCTCTTTTCACTTATACTTCATAATACTTACATATTTCCGTGTGGAAATCTATTGTAACTTTGTACATATCTCTTTCACTCTTGTTTCATGGGAAAATTGTAAGAAACCGAAGACGGAATCAAGGCAGCGTTCAGTGAGTAATCCTTGTTTAAAGAGGGCTGAAATATGTACACCGTACACATGTCCATATAACGTACACAATATTCCACTTTGTGGCGACGAGCCTGCGAGGTTTTTTTTTGCATTTGTGCATATAGTCTACGAACACTTAGGCTAACCTTAGCTGAGTGCTCCTTTTACATTTTCTTGTAGCACCATGTTCCATCCGTGAACTATGGATGGGTTCCCTTGTCCTCATCATCCAACATGTGTGCAGACACATACACGCGAAGAAGAGCATATTGTTGTATGGTCAAAGTGAGAGCTGCTTTTCCCCAGCAGGAGCACACATCCGTCAGATAAAAAAAGCAAAGGATACATGCATACAAAACATAATGTGTATCATTCCTGGAGTAGAGTCAGAACTTAACCATGGTTTACCCCTACCAACTTTCCATATATTTAACTAGTATCTGTCTAGGTGTGTGGGTTTTTTTAAAGATATACTAGTCGAAACCTGGTAAACATCGTTGTATCCACATAATACAGAATTTGATAGACGAAAGGAATTTCAGGCATGTGGTATGCATTCTACATAACGTGCTCAGTTATGAATACAAGGAGAGACATATTTCGAAGCTCACAGGAAGGGAAAGCGCTGCTGTACATATGTACGGTAGTGAAGGATAGATGAGCCACCGAAAATTATACATGGGACTCCTCTATTTTATATGTTGGTGTGTGCACATGGTGTATACTTCATGTTTGTTTCTCTCCACCTGTTTTTCAGGCTCCGTGAATGAGTAAAAGAGAAAGGGGGAAATCAGCGATGTACGTATGATGTAGGCGTGTATGTATAATGTGTAGCTTTCGTTTCTTGCTTTGGCATTCCAATTCTCAAGTCCACTGCTTTCTCCTTTCTCTCGTCAACTTGCGCAAGCGGTATTCGCTCTGTAAAGAGCGAGTGCTCGGCTAGACCCACCTCCCATATAACTCCGCCATTTCCACTTTTGACAAAGCCCGAATAGGCCGAGCTGCTCGCAATCCTCCTTCCTTCACAGCAGTGGCAGAGCGTGGTGTTCTTACGGATGCTTGTGTGGTTGCCATTTCCATATTATGCATTGGTGAGAGTCCGCTCAGCCATTGTGTGCTGTAGACGAAAGATGTTCCTTTGCTTTACAACTTGCTTTATGGTTAATTTTTGTAAACTAAAATGTTCAATAAATTTATTCAGTGTTTTATTCAATTTAG
Organism: Alloscopus bannaensis; assembly: GCA_027743745.1. Lineage (NCBI taxonomy): Eukaryota > Metazoa > Arthropoda > Collembola > Entomobryomorpha > Entomobryidae > Alloscopus > Alloscopus bannaensis. Next base: position 71,923 of record JAHZMW010003452.1, on the reverse strand, counting down.
TGCATAATGTTATTGTTAGGGACAACTTTGTCAATTGAGAGTAATCTAATCATGAGTTATAATAGAAAATTCATTACAGTATTAAACCTGGATCATAACGAGACTGCAGTAAATTTTTGTATTAGAGTTTGATAGTTGTACTACTTAAATTGGTACATTTTTTGTGGTCAAACTCCACACATTAATTAGAGTCTGCACTTAGCTTAGATTTGTGTAAACTGCACTTTGCCATCACGCTGGTTCGTCGCGATTTGTTGGAAATACATAAAAATTTGTATGACGTTGATTGTCATAAATGTGACAATCATTGAACTGTCGTATTATGTGAGATTATATTTACACAATACAGATTCTTTAGTGTACATGGTCGTTAAGCAAAGGCTTGTGGTGAGCTCATGGCTATGCTTGGCTTTAAAAAGCACTGTCCTTCACCGCCTCACGTGCTAGCTTCCCTGCCTTTCTCTTCCAAATGCTGAATTTGTATTTCAACCTTTCGAAGATTGTGAAAGTACTGCAAACCTCTACCACTTTGGTTTCTCATCTAGCTCCTTTTACAATTAAAATGCATTGGTCACCGATTAAATATTGAGTTGTTCGGAAATATCGACGAAAACAAGGAAATTTCAATTATTTGAGTCAAATCATAAACCATACACTAACGTGTCGTATTGAGCATGAGCCGAGATCCGCATGGTGGCGAGCACGCTATCATCGTGTACATGAGAAGTTGTAGTTTCGGTGAGATCAAATCATTTAATCGATTTGAAGCGGAAATGTAATGGACAGGTGGATGAAAGTGAATCCTTTTGGTGGTGTGTCCACAAAAGGCACATGAACTCATAGAGTCTCTCTCCATCGCACAAAAGGAAATCAACAGCAAACCAACAAAACCAATGTTCACAAAAAAGGGTTCTTGATTGCAATCCGGTGCGGCCGAGAATAAATAGCTCTCGCTCCGGGATAAAACACACAAATATGCATTATGTGTACACTTCCAATCCACACATATCTCTTACCCAACATCACATCCATTCATATATCATGGTGAAAAATGTATTTCACGCAATTCTCTTTCCTCCTCCGCATATCCGTGATCCAACTCAGCGTTCTCCTTCTTTTGGTGTTGTGAAAACGAAACACGCATATCCTACAAGCACGACTTGCTTATCGGTGATACACACAGGAAGCAATTTTCCTCCATCAACTAATGTAGACACAAGAATCATGATACTTGGGGAAAAATCGGAAGTGGTACTTATCTTGTCTCCTTTTATATCCCGTATTACATATTATGTATTGCACAGAAATATTATATCAATCAAGCATCACAAGAAATATTGTCGATACATAATATTTGTGTGTATTCCATTGCAACCACTGCCATAAATGTAGTCACCTTTTTCAAGTGTTTTCTAGCCAGCCTGTCGCTTTTTGACTGGACGACAGGTAAAGGGAATTGGACACAATGCCCCTCTTTTTCATTATTGAAGAACCCTTTTTCCCTTCTTAAAGCGCAAACCATGTATTGTTTATTGTTTCTTTCCATATTTCATACATGACTAATCCAAAAAGCCACATGTGTTTGTTCCGTGATTTATCAGATTTATATCATGCTACACCATCTCTTTCTCCCCAGTTGTGCCTCTTTCAATTCGTCAAATGTGGGCTTTAATTGGATCGACACATTTTTTGATATCTGAAGAAATCAGGTAGTAATCTAGTCGCGTAGCGTGATAAAGGCTCGCGTTCATATATCACCAAAAAATGGCAATGAAAGCCAACTGTTAAAGTTATGTTTTATAGTTGTCATGTTCATAAAGTGGAATGGAAAATACATGTTTCACAGTTTTTCATGTAGTGAGTTTATTTTGTAGAAACCCCTTCGTCCATGATTGTGCTTTTTTTCTTGACAATGATAATGATGATTCTGCGGCACAAGTATGAATCAACAATAATCAAAATATCACTTCTCGCTTCACTTTTTGCTTCTCTAACAAAGAAAACATCTGCTGCGGATGAGCATATGAAAGCGAGAGAGAGAGAGAGAGAGTGCCTTTTGCCTTGCACTTTTCGATATTCATCGTAGTGTGCCCTTTGAGAACAGTTTTTTTACCCTTCCCTTTTTCATATCAGGGTTCCCCCTTTTCTCTGGTGTTTCACTTGTGTAACGCCTATCTGTATTGCTTTTATCGAAGATCAAAGCATGAGGATGACGATGAGGATGATGATGAGATTAAATTTGTATCGCTGGTACTACTCCACATTATCGTCGGGGTAAGTGCCACCACGGCGCTCACTCCTCTCAAAATAAACAAATCGATCTCGGATCTGCTTTACGCAACCAGTGACAAACGTCGTAATTGAATTAACGGGATATATACGTATATGAAAAAAGAGGGAAAACAGAAATGCACTTTGCAGCGAGAGTCTCTGTGGAGATAGGGAATCAAACGTTGTTGTAATCAGATATCCCGTTGCGAAGTTTACAAACTCAATGAAGCTTATGACAATAATAGCGCTGGGATGATGCTGTGATTGGTTTTTTCTTGTACTTACGCGTTCCGTAAGCGACTCTGAGATCTGTAGAAAAATGCACGAACAGGTGTACGCCTGCCTGGCTAAAGCCAATGAAAATGGGTGAGGAGGTATGCTCGAAGCTCTAGTTTGTCAAATGATTTGCATTGACAATCGTCGTATTTATGTCTACACCTCCTTTTGACAGAGTGGTTTTGACATGGGAAATTGCAAACTACAGATTTCCTGTTTCACAGTTTGCTCACAATTTGAGCACACGTGTGCCAATCACATTAACTGAAATAAACGTTACGGATTTTTTAGTTGACTTCATAATTGTTTTTGGATTTTCCCAGTTTCCACACAAACAGTGGAAATGGAAAGGGGGCCCATTGAGAAGCAAGTAGTTCCCCTCTGTATCCTGCGGAATTGAGTGGGGCCTCAAATATGCATCAACGATTTAACCTGGTTCCCTTCAAAATCATGACCCTCACCTTCGGAAATCATGTTCTCAAGTATAGCTCGTGCGTAGAAGCTCGTCCAAATGGGGAAGGTGACTTCCCATAATTTAACCTGTGTCAATATTCAGAGAGAGAAAGGATATTCGTGCAGTCCTGTCTTCCTAGGATTTTATTGTCCACAAAAAAATCATTGTAATGGTTCCTAATTGCTACTGCTATTTTGAGGTGAGCTTGTTCACAAAGAGGGAGAGAGAAAGAAAGAAATGTGGTTTTTATTGAGTGGGAAAATGTAGGAACCTCGGTCTCTCAAAGGTTTTGAATTTGCTTTAGAAAATTGATTGAAACACTTCCTGCCACTGGCATGCATGACTTTCATATTATCGGACAATTGTGACAGTTACGTAAGCTCAACTCTTGAAAAATGTTCGTTAGATTCAGCTTCCGGAAGCGAACGATAGGAAACTGGAATCAGCATTGTTGGTAGCAGTTGAAACAATTTGATGATGACCATATATGGCATCTTTCTTTCAGATCTTTTTATTTTATCAACTTTCATCTCGACATCATAATCTTAATATTTTCTCGCTTTAATAGCAACTGAAATGCTATTTGCTTGTTAATTGTGATTTTTTGCAATTACCTTAAAAATTCATAATCGTTCGGGAAGTCCCAATCAAACAACCGGATGGATACACCACATCGGCACTGTGCTCTCTTTTAAAAAACGTGTCATTAGACACCGTTGACCTGGGTGAAGCGTGTGCATAAAATGGTTCTCGGATTATGTGGGCTGCTGTAATGACAACATTGCGTGAATCGAAATTGACCGTGAGACAAGGCCGACTACAATATATTAGGAAGCCGTGGTGAGAAAATCCTTCCTTCCAAAAAAACTCTGACACCATTTTTGAATGGAGTTTTGTAAGAGGATGATAAATTCTTCAGTGTGTGCATTCATATTTAGAGAGAGAGAGAGAGCAGTGCTCATAAAAAAAGACGTGTCTGTCAGTTCCCACTTAGTGACGTTGTGCACAAGCGGTGGGTGCACGTGGCGGGACAAAAGATGTTGATTATCCGATCGTGATTTCAATTTCCGTGTAGTGGTCTCTCCTTCCCATATACAAGTGCATGTAGGTACGTTTCCCACTGCACGAGGGACTGCCATGTGCCGACCATTTTCTATACAAGCTCGTATGTCGCGTTTTTTTTGTAGATCTGCATCCACGTTCACACACGGCCCGGCCGTCTGCAGAGCATACCAATCGATTAACATCGGATGAGATTATAACATTAGCAAACATGTTACATTTATGATTACATCCGAAAACAGTGTCAGCTCAAACATTGAACATTGTCACAGCTTACACGCACATTCTCAGTAGATTGTCAGGGTCTATTTTTTAGTTGACGAATTTTGTTGCTATAACTGCAGTGTATTTTTTTTTGCACTCAATGCCCAGTTATTGGGATGTGAACGTCATGGAGCATTGTGAAAAAGTAAGATTTTACACAGACCCTTTGAAGATTCTTTTACGTTTTCCCTCATATACCTTCTATTTTCCTTTTGGATTTTCTTCCTGAGAATATTGTGCTCCATTGTCCATTTAGGGAGCATATTGTGCCTCAATTTCCAACTTACTGAAACTACACAATTACACCATGAACTTTTATTATTTCTTCTTCTCACTTGTGCTACTACGCTTTCTACTACTACTCATTGTCTATTTTTCGTCGAGCTTCATTGCCTCCTTTCTTTGGTGAGCAGTGCTCCGTGTGAGATGCGCTGAAGGAAAATGAGAGAAGGTGGTAGGGGCGGTAGCCAGTCGGTGTGTGTAATGGGAGAGACTTTGGATGGGAGAGTTGATAGAAGATGGGAAAGTGACTACAAGACAAAAAGGCAGTAAGGAAAGTCAATTTTGGAAGCAATTTAGACTAAAGGTCCATTTCTGGTTTTACTACCAAAACTGCCGAGTTGCTGACTTTTCCTATCTTTCTTCAAGAGAAAAAAAGAAACGAAGAAACAACGCAGTGTGCGCACACATGAGTACATAAATACAATCTCTTTTCTCTCTCTTTCTCTTGCTTCGAGAACCCTGGACCTTGTCGGCCTGCAAACAACAAAACTCACCATTATACCCTTTATTGCCTATTTTTTCCCTCGATCGTTTTTCTTCCCTTATTTCTATGGGTTTTATCTATTTTTTCGGTCTATTTTCACACAAGGAGGAGAAGAAGGGGAAAATCTGAGAAACGATTTTTTCCTTGGAAAAAATACCTATGAGCACTCAGAAAGAGAAAGAGTATGACTTCGTGTGCACCAAAACCAAGAGAAGAATTTGACGAAATGAAAGCACGAGTTTTCTGGAAAAAGTTGATTGTTCAGCTTCTGGATCTTATGCTCTCCTTCCTCATTATGAGAGGAGGAGAAAAGGCCATACAATGTCTACTCTTCCAATATAATGGTCAACGTCCACACGTAGCCAGTTATCTCGTTTTATTCCAAACAAGAAGAAATTGAGAAGAAATTGAGAAGAAAATGGGTGCCCCTTTCTTCTCCATCTAGCAGTGAAGTAAAAAAAGTGAGAATTTCTCGTACTTTACCTTTACCGTTTCAGCATGGTCATTTCTGACTATACGTGTGTGAACCATTATATCTAGATGTTTTTCTCGAAACCTTACTCGCATGCGGACAAGAAGAAAATTTTTTCAAAAAGTGTTTTTTCTCAGAAAAGGAAACAAGCTGGATGCCTGTTAGTTATCTTATTGTATTTTCTTTCAACTTGTTTCCTCTCGTCGAAAGGGACACGGGAAATAAACCAATCTCTTGTTTTCAACCCTTTCTTTTTTTACTGATCACAATGGCATTTCCACGTATGTGACAGGGTATGTGTTCACTCCGCTATGTGGTCATGCTCATACACGCTTGTAGTTTGCTGCTGTCAGTGAGCGTGAAGGACCGATGCGTGTGTGCATAGCAGGCGTATATTTTTATGGTTATGTTATTTTTTCTGTCTGTAATGTGGCTGTAAGCAGAGAAAAAGAGTTGGGATGCGCAACATTTTTGTTGGACAGACATAACGGAGTAAAAAAAGGGATCTAGTTGTAGAAAAAGTATGGCCCTAAGTGTTGGCAAAGATGAGTTGACTCTCTCCCTTCTTTTAGTTGACTGACTGCTGTTTGACTTGAAGAAAAGAAGACAAAGAGAGAAGGAGTGAGGAGGAAGCTTTCTTTTAACAACATTATCTCCGTACTCGTTTTCCCTGATTCTTTCTTTAGACAGAGAGCGCGGATCCTTGCTTATAAAATGAGTGTATTATACAGCGATCTCAAGGAGAAGACAAGAAAGCAAAATAGCAAAAGAAAGTGGGCTTAGGTGAGCATAAAAGTTATCGTATTGGTTCGTGGTTGTGTAGCGGATCCATTGTTCGTCCATTATTTTCAGAGCCACGCAGCTCGACAGCCACAAGCCTTTGCGTTACACAGCTTCCTTCTGTTTGCCACCGTTTATGCAAACGCTAAACGGGCTCAAACGGCATATGTCTGTGTGTCTATGCATATACTTATTTCTGGCGGAGAAGGTAAGATTAAGCATAAATACACGAGGGCAACAAAGAGTGAGTGAGTGACTGAGTGGCGGGATGGTTATTTCTCGCTTCGTCTTTTTTCCCTGTAGTTGTGCCCAGCTTCTCGAATAGCTCGTGTATTCCAAGAGAATACCGAGAAACTCATCTGGGACTTCAGGGTACGGACAACCGACATGCACAAACACGTCAAGATGATATTTATTTTTTTCCGCTCTCTCTCTCTTCAATTTCTCTCTACCTTTATCTCGTTCGTTTATGGGAAAGGGCTTTGTTTGCTTTTTCTTTCTTTTCTCCTCCTTTCACTCGGCTTTTTTTTCTCCTAATAATATCCATCCATTCGTTGGAAGAGCTTCAACAAATACATTTTCCTTCATTTCTCCCTCCCTCTCAGTTACTTTTTCTTTGGAAAGTAGCTCCTCTGAGTTTCCTTCTTGAGAAAAGGGAAATGTTTGCGAGAGACGGGTCAGAGGGAAGAAACCCGAAAAATGTAGAGATATCACTATCAGAAAGCTAGAAAGGCAGGTAATGTGAGAGTATTGTGTTGTTCGTAATAGTGATAGGAAATATTACAGAAAAAAGGGAGAAGAAGGGAGAAACCTTTTGGTGAGAAAGCGTGTGTATGTGTGTATTGAACCAAGGAAATGTAATATCACCCTTATTATCCATCCATATCTCTCTCTGAAGACCGATATCCGTATGTACATATGTGATATTATGTGCAGGGATGATGGCATCGTTACTCCATTCTTTTATTCTCCTTTCGTTTTCGACGAAGCTTTTCCCACTTTGATGTTCCTTGCCTTTTCTTCCTTTTCCCTCATCTTCTGTTTATGTAGTGTGTAAAATGTAAGCTTATTCTGCTCCTCTCTCTGAGCACTGTCTTGTAATCGGTGAGCTACACAACATACAACATAATCCGCGTGAAAATAATACGCTCTTCGTACTGTCACTAGACAAATCAAATGATGCACATGTGTTAGATATGTATATAGAATCCATGCCCGGAGAAAAGAGAGTACTTATCTGGATGTAATGCTGGACAAGATGATATTATGAACAATATGTGTGTTTTGCTTGAGCGAGATACTCGTAAGAATGTACATTCCGGGTATGAGGATGCATAAAATGTGGAAATGTTGCGAGAAACCAAGTAATGTACCAAAATGTGTGTACCTATATTATGTTTAGGATTGCGTGAAGCGCCCGGTTTCAACAGAGTACTATGAGCTTAAAGATTGTGTTCGGTGTGGGCAACACGGTGGAATCAGAAAGACGAGAGGAAATAGTGATAATATATTTTTTCCCATGCCAACTGACAATTCGAGAAAGCTCACAAATTAAAGCCCCTGTAGATGCACCCTCACTCAACTCTGTCAGCGTAAATGTGGATTTATTTTCTCCGGATTAGATTAAATAAGCGATTTTCATTCCCTCACATACACACAGGCATACAAAGGAAATACTTTGAGTGTGATTGTGAATTGTATATGAGTGTGCACATACGAGTATAAGATGTATGTATATATTGTGGAGTCGAGAAAAATTGCGTTTTTATTCCCATTATATCATATCGTAATGCTCACTCTTTTCTTGCACATCTTCATTCATACAAATACACATAGAGAGGGAGAGTAAACTAGTGGGTTTGTCGTATTTTTCGTCTTGTATACAAAAGTCGTCCGATATTATTGGAAGCGCATTATATCCTTTCACGAGTTTAATACATACACACTCACGTGAGTACTTGAATGTTGTTTGTGTGCAGCAACTAAAAAGACATACACTTGGCAATGTAGCTAAGGCCATTATTGAGAACAATCTGTTTTCTCTCTTTTTCTTGTTGACTTCTCTCTCTCTCTCGGGTTGGTATGACTAGATATTTCTGGATGATGTTATTATCTTGTTTTTCTCCTCTATATCTTCACTTTATTTTCCTCATTTTACTCTGACGCTTCGTCTTCCCTCATTCACACAGACACACGCACTGAGAGAGAGAACCAGTGAGATTAGATTGGAGAGTGAAGATAAGTGTGTAGCGTGGAGAACGGTGGAGAATTTTTACGAGAGGAAAAATTGTGCAGTATGTGGGAAATAACATGGCTCTAATGTAGACTATAATGTCTTTTGTTATCCCATTGAAAAAAGGATAAAAAACTTGGGAATTGCTTTACTTGTGTACTTGTCTTCTGTGTTCTCCATTCTTTAGTTGTTTCTCCCTGTCTTAGGCTTTCTCTTTGTTGCACTAGATACGCCTGACACAATCAAAAAACGGTGTGTGTAATATAGGTGCACAAACACACACGACGATTTTGTATCTAGTGTTTGGCTGATGGCGTAATATTCCCGTACTCCTACTCATTTTCGTCAATTTAGTCTTGCAGCGCGTTTTGTCATTCGATACTTTGCGAGGAGACAGCAGTAGCGAATTGGAGTGCAAGTAAAAGAGAAAAAAATTATTGTTCGTATCATCGATGGAGTGTGTATCTCATAAAGTTGGGAGGTTGTGCACACAATGAACCTATGTAGCAAGGAACACTAAGACTCGACTTTTAGACGGATATTTCTGCAAGTGGATAACCCGGGACAAGGCTCTCTCCATATGCTCTGTAGTGAGAGCATGTACGACCAAAACGGAGCACATATAAAGCGGAACAATTTATGGAGTAAGAGAAATAAAACGAGTCAGTTTCGTACGTGAGTGGGAAACACGGTTTTCTTCTTGGGAGTTACACTGGATCACTCTCGTTCCCTTGTTTTATACTTGGAGCAATGTGTGATATCATATTGTAATAACAGTTTCATCCTCTCTTGCTCTTCTCTCGAGGAGAAAAATACTCCACATCTCGCTCCTCCACAACAACAAAAGGACACTTTCAAAACTCTGAGTTGAGAGAGAACACAATGCGAGTCATTTATTGCTTGTCCTTGTAAGAAACAGATATTGCGGATCTGGGACCTCTTACAGCGTATTTGTATATTTTGTGTGTGAGAGAGAAAAAGAGAGCTCGAAATAATACCCTCTGCTAATCCCTCTTGATCTTTTTGTTTCCCTGTGCTAACTTTCCCCTATTTTTCTCCTAACTCTATCATTACACCATTTCTAAAAAGGACGAGTTGGAGCAGGAGTAGGTACGCTGTCAGATAAAAAAAATGTCACAAGTTTTGTGTGCATACCTCACGTATTTTCCTGCCGTTTTTTCTTCTTTCTCCTTTTCTCTCCCTCGTTTCAATTTGAACACTTGAAATTCATCGGAAGCTTAACGTTAAATGGAAAGAGAGCTCTCGGTCTCTTCATTGATTCATTCTTCTTGGTCGATGTCACTTAAAAATGTCCTCAAGAGCATTGTTCCCGTTTCATGCCTTTAATTTGTTTCCTCTTGCATGCCAAATCGCAATAACAGTGAGAAATCATGGACATTCCTTCCTCGCTTCTAATACAAACAATTTTGTCGTGAAAAATGCGTTATGTTTATAATTTTGTGCAATTTATTTCCTCCGTACACACACATTCACTTTAACAATGATGCTGTATCACCTGAATACAATAAAGGGAGGAAGCATGACCATATATTAATAGTTAATAGTAGACAATACGGGAAAGGCTTATGTACGGAAGATAGGACGTTAATGGCCAGCCCAAAACGGAATCGTGTGTCCCTTCCCTATTTATCATATCTTTGAAGGCGAATCATATTATAAGATATGGATGTCATTTAAGTTCTGTACATATAAGTTATATAACAGAGGTATACTGTTTTTCAGTCTTTTTTTTCGTTTTTGAGTCGATGGAAAAGTGTAGAGAGAAAGTGTTATCTCTACCTGTTATCTTTATTAGGAAATGTGCCAAGCGAGGACAAACCTATTGATTTCAATGAGGGAATTAAAATAAGTACCTTACGTCAATTCCCGTTGATGGTCCATGTTTCTTTCTCGATATTTTTTAACAAAATGGGCACAGGTTGTGAGTGATTGCCAAGAAAAATCATCACGAAGCAACTTTTCCTTTGCCTTTCTCCAAACTTCAAAACGCCCTAACCATGTATATAATGATGCTTCAGGACATAAGAGAGAGAAAGAGGTGAGTAGTATTTTTTTTTGAGATAACAACCCAAAAACCACAACAATAAGAGATATAAGAAGAAGGGATATGGTTTGTATTACAAGGGATTTCAAGTCAAAAGTATATATGTAAAAATACGGTGAAACATTTTAGTGTTCCTTAGCTACCTTTTCAATATACCCCACAAGCGAGTAATAATAACTCTGCCACAACGACGACGAGGGTAGTAATACGAGGAAGGAAAGAGACTCTTCAAAAATATTAGAGACAACCACAAGCATGTGGCAATCAGATTAGCAACCCCATCCAACCTGTCTCTTTACACCTGCATGTTTGCATGTTTGATCTCTTCTTTTCTACGTCTCTCTGTCTCTGTTTTTTTCCGGTGGGGCTTTTCTAGTATACATGTGTGCGCCCTTTAATAAGAGACAATGGGGAACAGTGCAATGCCAGTCACTAAAATATATGTGCACGATGACAGTCTTCGCATGCTCTACAGAATTTCTCAGCTTTACGTCCTTGTGTCATTATGAACTAGAGTTATACACGGGGTTCGTGTTTGTACGCATAAAAACCTTATCCATTCGTTGATTATCATAATATTCACTTTGAGAATAAACTCAAAAAAGAGAAGAAGCCCGAAAAATACACCCCCACTCCTCTCCTCTCTCTGGCTTTTCCAATTCATTTGCTCATCACCATCATCATTATGAACTTTACCGGCTTGCTCAAAAAGGTTGGGGATCGATTATATCCGTAATATGCTTATTTATGTCAGCTGAAAAAGGACAGAAAACCTGGTGTACATAACGAGCGGTTTGAGCATCAGTGGTGGTTCTCTTGATGCTCGCTTCACGAAGAGAGCTCCATTTTTTTACTCATTTCAACGTTTCATCTAGTACATGCGATGAGGAGGTTGATGCACCACCACCGTTTTGTTGCTCCCCTCTTTTCTTTTTTTCCTTCCTTCCAAGTCCGGAAAATATTGTTGTTTTTTCCTGCGGTGTTGTTAATACACTCCAGAAAAAAGGTAGTAAAAAACCACACAATATGTATCTATCATCACGTTTTTTTTTTTCAAAAGAGGAGAGCTTCACTTCCGATTATGTACATAAGGCATACTTTCTACGTCCGGGGACACGAGAAGCAAAGTGCAATCGAGAGCTAAACAGTTGGTTATCAGGTATTTGCATCGAATCCATCGCGCCCACACAACAGTTACCTAACATGCAAATTCAAAGCACGAAACCCAAATGAGAGGAGCGTGTGTAGGTGAATTACACTTCGAACCTGTATTCTTCTTTGAAATGGGATGAGCACATTTTTTTTTGTTTTTGACAGTGCACCTTATGGCAATATGAAAATTGTCACTGTAGCGTCTTTTTTCTAAGACCGGTGAATCATCGCTGGACACTCACTTGTGTGCTTCTGAGTTGCTGGTTGACTCATCATTTACACATGCTCGCTCAGTGGAGGTGGTGATGTGCGTGCTGCGGAGGAAAATATTTTGTAAAAATAACGGATTCTTTTGTTACATTTAATGAGTAGCACCTAAGTCTCGTCATGTGCGGAGCATTTTTTAAATAAAAAAAAGGTAACAAAAAACCATGCAATTGATGATACCAACTATTTGCATAATACTTTTTTTCTCGGTGGTCACCAAAGGGCTGAAAGTGGAAATTATTAAAACATTCATGCGATCATATACCACATCGTGAGTTACCGCTCGGGTACTCAAATATAAAACCGACATCCGAACCGGTATGACTGTTGCGGGCGTTTTTCCATTTAAACATATTCACATTTGGGACAGGCGGCATGTGATCTCACTGGAAACGAAGAAGGACACGGAGGTTCTCTACTCTCTCTTTTAACTCGTGGGGAAACGGAACAATTATTTCAATCGCTTATACCATATGAGTTGCTCGTATATGCAAGTTTTTTTTATTTTGAATGACGAGGGAGATAGAGAGACGTTAATGAAAATTAGGTGGGCAGAGCTGGCAGGATGTTGCAAACCAAAATGTTAGTGCACGCTATCCGGTCGGATTTCATGTTCTTCTGCTTTGGCACGTGGCAATGAATGTTGTTGGCACATCAGAAAATGGAAGGAAGCATGTCCCGTACACGACTGTTCATGCGTCCTTCTACTCATTTATTTGCTTGCTCGACTGATCATCCGTTTTTTCTCTTTTGCATTGTGAAACACGTCAAAATCTCAACTAACAAATGTATACTTTATTTTTAGCTCGTTCACAGCACAAGCGCTCCATTTCCATTGATTCAATATAGGAAGGCAACTCAGAAAGAGTATGGAGGATTGGAGATTTTTTTTCAGAGCGTGTAATTAAAGCAAGTTGTGGAGTAGGTGGCGATCTTCTCCAAGCTTCGGCTAAAAACTTGCTTAAAAAGATGGCTACAAAACATGAATAGATTATAAGATGACATTTTAAGTGAAGAAGTGGAAGGAAGGTACGTGCAACAAAAGCGGAGATGCGAGTCGAATTTGATATGCAAGTCTTTTGATTTTTTAGGCATCTCAATGAAATTAACTATCATCCACCTTCACACCTCTCTACTGTATCACACTTTTCAAGGTTTTGAAGTGAAGCAACTATGATCCAGTTAGTTAACTGCTCGTTGCTTATCTTTACGAAAGCCAAGTGCATTCCTCGCCCTGGAACTATGGAGTTATAACAACGTCATATCAACCAGGTTCTTTATAACGTAATAGCTTCGCAAATAGTCAACATTTACCACTTGCACAGCTCACTCACTCTCGACATGAGATGATACAAAGGAAACTTAGTTTTTTTCCTAAAAACTTCCTCGTTAATAATTCAGTGAGGTTCATATATAAATATTTTTCCATCGTTGTTAGTTTTGTGCTAGTTAGAAAGCCAACGGAAACCGGAAAAATGTTGTTAGGCAAGTGAGTAAGAGCGGAGAGAGAGAGGGCAAACTAGACAAGCTTTATTTCCAAATTATTATCAAGAGCATTTCCAACTCCAACAGGAAATATAGTTTGAAAATCGGCCGGATTCCATTAGAATCTTTGGGAGTTCCTTCACAGCCTTTTATGACAGACTTTGGGGAATGTAAATTCAGGTTAACATGATTCATAATTTAATACCCGTCACTACTGCCTCTCAAAATCATCGGCGGACTAAACACGGGAGATTTTTTTACAGAAAGTATCCATGTTTGTTTTGCCCTGCTCATGTCCCTTCCTCCTAATCTGTAAAGCGTCTAGAGTTAAAGAAACACCCCGAATTCCAAGGGCAACAATGTTTTATTCTCATCCGTTGCCTGTGTCGTCAGTGTACGTAGTAAGAAAAAGAAATCAAGGTTTTTTCAGCCCAGCCCTGATGCTCATTTTGATGTAGTCTAATTTACACGGGTTGTAAAGCACTCATTTTCAAAATAATTAGCTTCAATACAACTTGCAACCAATTACGCAAGTATTTTTTAATCTCGTAAAACCGCTCTCATGTAAAAGGATTGCGCACTCACGCACCACATTGCCTATGGTTCCCCTTTTTGTGAGCGAGCGTGTGCACCGCAAAATGCAAACTTTTTAACTGCATCAAAAAATTTTAACAAGTATTTTTCTCTTCATTTTTTTTCATTTTATGTTTTTGAGGCCGAAAATCCGGCAGTTCTGTTTGTCAAAGCTGTACTTTTTTCTCTTTCCAACCCCATTTTATCATTCCCCCGCTTTTCTCTTTTCCAGCAACATTCTCAGCGGTAAAGTTAAACAGTTGATTGGTACACAAATAATTCTTTGACTTGGCACCAACTCTAATATTTTTTTCTGAAAAACAAAAGAATCTCGCACAGGAATAAGAAGGAAGGGGGAATGAGCTTCAAAAGCCTGTCCTAATACAAGTATGTACATTCGGATACATACATTTTATTTTGTTAGCTTCTAGGGGAATCTTTAGACAACATTTTTTCTTTTTCTGAAACTAGAGGATTGCATAAGGATAATGTGGGAAACCTGTAGAGAAATCAACTAATGAACCCCTTGAGCAATGAAAAATTCACTTGATGCCTTTTTTCAAGAAAAGAAAAAATACGAAAAAAACTCCTGCTTTAGAAAGAGAGTAAGGCTTATAACTCCAACCATTATAGTTACTTGCAACGTTATAATATCGTAGAGTCATGTACGTCTTTTTTTAGAAAGCACGAGTCAAAAGAAGAATCTACTGGCGGTAAACAGTGTTAAAAAAGTGGAGAGGAAAAGGAAAACATTTTTTACGCGATATGAGAGAAAGTGAGTGTGTGTAAACGAGTGAAGCAGCTCGTGTGTGTAATAAGTCATTGGTTCTGTGAGAGAAGAAAGAATTCTCATAAGTGTTTCCAATTGCATTTCCAGCTGAGAAAAAATTATAAATTTTAAATGTCAATATGAGGTATTATTCGAGTAGAATACAAATTCTACCTCCCGTGACTACAGTAGTTGCTCAAGTGCTATCCAGCAGCATCTCTGCTTTTTTTGCCAGAGAACTTGAGAACTACAGAGAAAGGTCAACTGTGAATGGATTTACAAGAAAGTATATTTCGGCTGCTTTTGTAGTCAATTTCTCAGCAATATGTAGAAGCGTATTTGCCCACAACATCTGCAAAACACGGTTCGTATTGAAGAAGTTAATTTGAAGTTGGTTTGTTGCCGACATAAAAAAATGTTCACTTCTCAGAGTACCCCAAGACTGCCGAATGCAATCAGTGTGACTCTGCGTTGAAAATTATGGTACTTTGTATCATGGCATTTGACTGAAAATACATTTACACGTTTTTGTTCCACTTTGTCAGGTTTTTATGTTGGTAATCTCATTGTGTTGCTACGTCCTCCAGGAATGATGGTGACATTCGAATGTGCGATAATTTCAGTTTGCGCCATTTAGTGAATTTCCGAGAAAATAATTTGAAATTGTGTTTTAGTAAGCAGTCGCTTAAGTAAAACACAATTTCAAATTATTCAGGATAAATGTAGAACAAAAAATGATACTATATCTATATGCGTATGCGTAGTTAAATACGGAGATAATGATGACATTTTGTATATCAGTGAGATACAACCGATAACTGCTGGTTATTTAGATCAATAAGTAAAATAGATGAACTGATAAAATATCAATTAATAGGCCGTCAGATGGGCTTCCTGAGAGTATTTCACACCTAATTTGTCTAGAATCGACAAGAGACTTTGAGCAGATGTTGCCTGAAACAGTACTTTTAGTCCTGTCACAGAAAAATGCATGTCGAAAATGGCATTTCAAAACGCTCTTTAAGTGTGTTTATTAAGAATTAGAAAATATTTAGTTTATCACGTTGTCGTGTTTGTTGGCATACTACCCTGTATCCTATAAATACTATTGACAACCCACAACATTTTACGAACATCCAAGTAAGCAAAATGTTAAAATCGGAATACTCGATAGTTATTATCATTCAACACAAATTAAAAAAGCGGTTTTTATTTCAGCCTGCTTCAGTTGAGCTGTTCTACTGTATGCTGTCTGCTGAATCCTGAACCACATTTCTACATCCTCTATACAAGTGCAACTAATTTTTGCAGTGTATACTCGATTTATCGTATAATATGGACACATTTTTTATTTTGCACAGGAAATACAGCTACAACAAATATATGATAGAGAAGTATTGTTGTTGTTGTAACAAAGGTAGAAAGCATTATACTGTTAGTAAAATGAGGTTAAGCGTAGCCAGCAGTTGACAATATTCATTTTGTAACGCATAGCAATGTTGTGACAGACGACAACAAACTTGCTCTCAGACTCTTTCAGTAAATTTGGTACACCGTTGGACAAAACTGAGCGACTAAGTGAGGAGTGTCGGTTGAACTATCGTTTTTGACTGAAGCAATAACAGTTTGAAAGAATACATAATACCTAGCCTTTCTATTGTGCTGCTCTGCTTCTTTGAAAATATACTACTTCAAACGTCGACTAGCCGGAATCAAACGTTTAAGAAGTTTTACATGGCGACTGGCTAATGGTGATGGGCTCCTGGTATTTTTCTTCGTCTATACATTGCCGACTAGTCATTGTCAATTGAGAAGAAGGCCACAATTCCTCGAAGTGCTCTTTCAATCTGATTCCCTGGCACACAGGTCAATAAGGTAACGGAAGAACCATCTCGAAAGCGACCACAAAGGAAAAGCAGTCGATGTTGTTACAGAAATGGTAAAACCGGGAATGGTTGAGAAAGAGAAGTGAAAACAAATGGACAGTGTCTCCATTTTTGAATTATCTGTCCAAATGAGTTCACTCCACGATCCTTTTCCATTTGCCCATTTTGATATATGATTTTGAAGAATGCGAAAAACGTAGAGATAGGGAATCCCAAGATGACGATGAAGATGTGGGCTAGCCTTGTGACATGGTAGATTATGACGGCATCCATTCAAACTCGTGTGGGAACACAGAGGAAAACTCTGCGTTTCTCTCCGTTTAATCTTATGAAATGCCACACCATGGCGGAGAGTAAGTGCAGGACAGAGCGAACGTGTACAGGATCCCACAAACAAATATTATGAGAAATGCCATTTTTACAACTGGAAAAGCGGGATAAAGCGTTGTTTTTTATGGGATACGGAAACGTGACTAGAACAAGAAAAATGCCCTGGAAGGAGAGCTAGGCCACAAAAAATATTTTTCATGTCTCCTTCAGCCGTTCCTACATATTTTTGTGCTTGGCATCAGATGAGTAATGTTCTGGGTGGCATGACAAGTCGAAAATTTATACCTCAATTACAGGTCACTTTCAATTATGGAAATCCAACAGACAAATATT
Source organism: Alloscopus bannaensis (assembly GCA_027743745.1). Taxonomy (NCBI): domain Eukaryota; kingdom Metazoa; phylum Arthropoda; class Collembola; order Entomobryomorpha; family Entomobryidae; genus Alloscopus; species Alloscopus bannaensis. The sequence continues at coordinate 54,485 of JAHZMW010003452.1, read as the reverse complement.
TATCTACTGGTCGCTGCAGATTGCTTCGCTTATGTTTTCAACTGTCTCTTTCTCTCCTATTTTTTTTTGGTTTACCAGTCGTCTTTTTTTAAAGAATACTTTCCCAGAGCTGTTTGGCTTTGTCGGAGAGAAATGCATGGGCTTCGTAAAATGTATTCTTTTCAGGTCCATTTGTGACATTGTGCAGGAAAAGAAAAACAACATATAGGAAACCTTGGCGTCCCACTCTGAAACGCTGGTTTTCATGCTTCGTCTTTCTTACATCATCCTTCAGAGTGCTGACTTCACACAAGAGAGTAAACGGCATTTGCTTTAAGTCATTTCTTGAATTTTTTTTCCTAGCCTCCTCCCCGCACATTCTGTACCTCCTTCGTTTTCTCCGTTTACTTTAAAAAAGGAGAGCGTTTTCGGAGTGTAAGTGCTTCCTCTCTCGGAACCCGCACCGTCTCTTTTATTATTCTTTCTACCCCATTGTTTGAGCACGGAAGATTCATTTACCCTAGAAAATGTTTTTTTTTCTTCTTCAGCTAGTGAACCTGAGATCCTTCTCCCTTTTAATTACGGTGAAACATTTTGTAAATATTTAAAAAGTCTTTCTCCTTTCTCGTCTTGCTTTCTCTCTCACACACACTCTTCCTCTTCACAGTTTTTCTCGTTGTATTTAAGAACAGGTCAAAAGTGAATGAAACACGTCACGGAAGAAGAAAACAATATGTATGCATAGTCAGCCGGTTTGGTTTTTTTCTCCCTCTTTCTCCTCTCGCTCTCTTTTTTTTTCTTGAGTTCAGGTGAACTCATTAAAAGCACTAAGCACTATTCGTCTGAAACTCGTAGCAAACTTGGATACATACATAAACATGCAGTCACAGTCGTTTTGGTTGCTCTTTGTCTACAAAAGGTGTACGTGTTACTTCCTCTCTATTCTTCAGTATAAAGAGTCACACTGCAGCTCAGTGTCTAGCTCTGCGAAAGAAGTTTTCCTTTTTCGTCTAACTTCAAGATTTGGTGAAGAAGGGTTAACTTTTTCCCCACATTTACAATCGCCCGCTCCTTTTCCTCACTCCTTTGCATATCGCGAGCCTTATTAATAATTGTGAAGGGTGTTCAGCTCAATCTTTTTCATTCATTTTCCTTCAGCTACTTTGTTCAAAATGGTGAGCTTGACTTAAGCCAAGCTTAATCCCCGCTTTAACTTTTGTATCACGACGCGAGAAAAAAAACAGGTGGATAAGGATGCGCAGATTTGGATGAGCCCTGTTACCTTTACATAATGCCTGCATTTAAACTGTCAGTGCGATCAAAAAATCTGAAGGAGGAATATGCAATACGGCATAGGTTATATAGATTTTTTAATTGTGACACAATTTAATTCCAACTTGAGCAACATCCAGGGAAGTAGAATCAAGAATAAATTGCATCTACAAAGCACATATTTTATGTGAAAACAGCGCAAGTATCGAGTACAACTTTAGCAATAGTATGTACTACGATTTGTAAATGCACGTTACGGAGGAAGACGTGGTTGCATGTCAAAGTTGGAAGAAGTGTGATTGTCATAAAATAAAGTTGAAAGCAAAAGTCTCCGACGACGACGATGTGAGAGTGAGCTCGCTCTGTGCTGCTCCTCTTCTCCACTTTTATTACGGGCAGAGGGAATGGAAGTCACTTAAATTAGCTGTGACTTCCAATGACAGGATGTCAATTTATATTGAGCGAAGAGAGGTTGTCGGGGAGGAGAAGGATTGTTGTTTTGATGCTTTTCGGGAATCGTTTGGAATTACTTGGCAGTTGGTTCCACTTTCTTAGCAACATGGTATCCGAATAGACGACCTCAACTTTTTCCCTCTCAAGCGTCACGAACTCCTCTTGCACACCTTTATCCTGAAGGAAAAGTCATCAACTTTCCTGTACCACATTCATTCCGAGCATTTTCCCCAGTTTACCACTGAAACACAAAAGCCTCGAAGCACTTACCTGAGCGTTATAATATTCGTGTGACATTCAGCACAACACAATAATGCACAGACGCATACATATTGCAGAGCTGTCTCCAGACGTGTAGCATAAGTTGCAGTTTTCCTCAAAGCACCGAAAAGGTATAAAAATGTAGAGGTTATCTTGTGAGACATCATTATCAAGTGACATACATGTTTACCTGGCACAGTTGAGTTTGTTCTCTCTCCCATGACTCTCTCCTCCCGCACACTTTATCGAGTTGAGAGTGCCTGTCTTGGAGAAAGAACCTTCTCGTCAGGTGTAGTACCCGTCAGGCTTTTAGCTCTGCTACTATTACCACGCTAAACTGACAGATATCAGCGAGGCAAGTCGACGGGAAAAGTGAGTGACGTTTGTTAGTCGCTAAGACAGTTGACTCAAGTCAGATTGGTGGACCACAAGTAATCTTGATTGGAGCAAGCTAACATGATGACTGACTCGGGCAGACGGACACATTGAAAGACAAGCAAATAAAAGGGGATGAGTTTCCCTGTGACAGACGAGTGAGAGCGAGAAGTGAAGGAGCACTGGAGAAGGATGTCGGGACTGGAAGTGGAGCATATACCGTTGGAGAGTGAAAACATGCCAGAAAATTAACTACACTTTCAAGTCTTCATTACTACACACGGCGTGAGCTGTTTCGTTACACGGGGAACACACGACGTGTGAAGCTCTGTGCAATATGCATGTTTGCTTATCTTTGCGAAAGTTGAAGGACTTTGTGTGGGATGAACATGGCTTCTTAATCTACACTTGAAACAGTCGCATCATGACGTCTGCATACAACCTCTGATTTTTACTCTGATTATGATGATTGGTAGAAAAAGTATAGTAATCATCTTGCTCTGTGATAGTTATATACCAGAAAATATACTTCTCAACTTGTTTAAACTCACTTTGCTTCGAAACACGACGTGTGTGCTCTGGTAAAGTATAACTCAGCCGGCGAAGCAGTTTCGTGGTCAAAAACTGAACAAAGGGCTCTGCTTTCTCTCAAATTCCCTGGAAATGAAAAGAGTATTGGTCTGAGTGGATGATGAGCACAGGGTCTGAATTAAATCTATAGAGAACTGCTTAAGAAGCCCGGAAGCTATTGATTTAATGCCTGCACTGGTTCGTTGGTCGCCCGCAAATCTCAGCTACTTTCCTCTCTCGTATCTTTGTGGAAAGAGAAATCTCACTCTCAGCGTAAGCTCGACATGATGACGTTGCTATGTATACATGACCACACTACAATAGCTTGCCACGCGTGAGTCTACGTTTGTATAAATACATGGCTGAGAAACTCATTGAGAAAGTCTATTGTGGTGACTAAAGGGCAGCCCATAGCGGATGGTGTGGATGTAATGTTGACCGAAGAGTTGGCTAATGTTTTCTTACGCTTTGATTGCGCCCATATATTCCAATGTTAACATTTGCTGAGAAAATTAAACAATTTCATTGTAGGCTGCTGATGAAAAAAACTCCTTCTGTACGTTTGCCTTAGTTAATTAGGAGGTTTCATACCCACTGGCTGTTTCTTTTAGAGTAAAAATATACTGTATTCCTACAACGAATCGTATTCACCCTATCGCTGCACTGTTACATTTGATGCATATAATGTACGGCATCATGCGTCTCGATGTTGTAGAGGAATTGTGCTGATTTTTTTGTAAAGCACACATTTTAAAAATGAGTTTAAGCAGGCAGTACACAGTTAGAAGGAAAACTATATTCATTTTTTCTCAAGTAGCTAAGTAGTATAAGGAGTATGAGAAAGACATCGGTTAAAAACTGGTTTTAGGGAACGGTAACTGGAATAAATTTGAGTATTACAATCATTTCATTCATTTCAACAGATGTATGCATCATTACACGGTAAGCAAATGTGTGTATGAGAGGATGAAGTGAAGAACCCTTTTTCCACATTTTCGATCACCCGCTTCCTTACTTTTACTTTTGCTCTCACTCTTTCCCGAATATTTTTCCCAAACTGTTTACATTTTGATACAAAGTTTCCTAACTCTCTCTCTCTTGGCATAAAGAACTCTTCACGCTTTCTCTCTCATTCACAGAGCATTTGAATCGGAGCATAGTTGTGTGTTCATACGACGTGTGTGTAGGGTATAACTGAACATGGAATGATTTAGTGAGAAAAGCCATGATGGATTGGATTGTAAATCTTTAATGTGTGCCTCAATAGTGAGCGAAGACTCAGTGAGTGAGTAAGTGAATGAGTGACTGAGAGAATTGTAGTAGTTGAAAAAGTAGAAGAGAGAGAAGTATCAATAGAGAAAAAGCCGGATGGTGCTAGTCCATGATATACATACTTTTTACAAGCTTATACTTTCCCTCCTCTTCCAACTCTTTCCCAATTTCATTCGTTTCTCTCTTCCGTCCTATATTTTTCTCCGTTTCTTGACGTTCCTGCTTCTCTCGTACTTTCTCTCTACACGTCTTTCAACAAGAATCCCTTCCATGAATGGAATGTGATGAAGAGAAAGACGGGAAGCAAGAGGAGCGCTGTGTGCCACCAATATTTGTAAGAGTTTATTCTCACACAAAAAAATTATTCACCTTTCCTCCCTGCATATGTATAACAATTCATGCAATCGCTTATCCACTCAACAAAAGGAGAGAGAAACTCTTTTCTTTGCGCAAAAATAAGAATAGTCTCTAACTTTGGAGGAGAAATGCACTCACCATGTTGCTACATGAAGGGAGTATATTGGAGAGCATTTAAATTGGGATAGAAGAGGAACCTTTGCGTGCCTTCAAGTACATCCTACTATGTATTGCGCGCAGGTCTTTCTTCAGAAGGAATGAATGCTGTGCACTCATTTTTTTCTATGATGTACATATTTTCTTCTTTGCGTACCTTTTTTTTCTTGAGAAGTAAAATCGTCTCAGGTTGGAAATGAGATTGCTCTGTTTCGATTTCATATTTCATGTATCCCTTTGAGGCCAACTGAGTAGACGATCTTGGATAATGTGCTTCCGTTTGTAAACTCTTCTTTTCTCCCATGACACACTTTATTACACGTATGGAGAAATCGGAGGAGTTTTTTTGTATACTGCACGCATTTTCCTTGTTACACAACTCATTTCACGGGATGATTCATACCTACGACGATTCAACACCGGAGACAGCGCACAACGAGGAGTCTTCCGTGTATGAAATGTGTATGTGTGCTGTGATGTAAAGACAATTTCAAATTGCGCATTTGTGTTTCAGTTTAGGATTGTTGCGCACATTTGTGATGCATAATTTATAAATGATTTCTATTCCGTCATATACACTGTAATGTAATCCAACGAGCGAGACAAATATCTATCCACAGGGATCAGTTTTTTGAAATGTAATAGGTCATATAAATCAGGAGCAGGCAATGAAAAGTTGACATCAATAATGTATGCTTGATTTTTACACAACAGATCGAGATCGCCTCACAGTTCCTAACTGAAGGCACGTTTTGAACAAAAGTGAGAGCGCCAATAAAAAAAGAAATTAAGTGATTCGGGATTTATGAATGACGTGATAACGAATTCAAAGTTGGAAATGCCACACTCACCTCTCTATTGTCATCGGCGGGTCAGCGTTATTAATTTTTATTTTTGTTTTTAGCTATTACAACAATTTCCTATTACAGCTAATATTGCAGTTGAAAGGAAGATATTAAAACGTTGAATGCAACAGTGAAGCAAATAATTATGAAACTGCAAAAGTCACAGCTCTGGAAGCATTACAACCCGGAGAAAGGTAAACAAGCAAGTACGTCATCCTTTTGCACCCTCTCCGTTTCAACGTGTACTGCTGACTGCAACTCAACGCTGGTTTTTTGCCGTTGGGGCAACCTGAAACAATGCATAACGGGAGTATATTATTTTGACGTTTTCTTCCCTTTTCACCCTTTTGACGTTGTTTACTCTTCCCTTCAAGCCGGAGTCGTGAACATTTTTTTGACGATTGAGAATAAAAAGAGAAATTTAGACATGTGCATATGTTGTGCACTTTCATACACATCCGTGTGTGAGGGTACGCGGTATGGTCGGAGCTTTCCTCTCTCTTCATCCATGAATGATGCACAATCAAAGGAAAATCTAGGGGTTTGGGATGAATATCTATTTTTTATTGCTCACAATAGCAAACCTCTTGAGACACTCGCTCGCGTTCTCTCTCTCTCTCTCTGCTCAATGTGAGCATTGAAATCCTCGTGTAAAATGAATCACAAAGGGAGAGAAAGAACGCAAAACGACGAGTTTATCATTCAAATGATAATCCACCTCCTACTCTTGTTTGTGTATGTATGTATATTATATATTGTGAATACTACCTAAAACACGTTACTCTAAAATCTCTCACTCTTCACAATGCCCAACCATACATGCACATCCCTCTCGCATTTTCTTTCAACCCTGCGTGGAAAAAAGTAGTTTTTATTGCCTCGTCGATTTTTTTGCTTCATACACCATTTTATTGTCAATTTCGTATAAGCAGAGCATAATTTATGGCGGCGGTCAGGCTGATTATTAAATAATCACGACACGACACAACCATGAAATTATGCTGATTGACTTGAGCAATGGGGTAAAAAGGAAGAGAACATAAAAATGAGAAAATTTTCTTTTCTTTCGGAGTGGCGACTTTTAAGGAGTAATCAACGACAGGATGATCGCACTCACTCTTTCCCTCACACATGCACACACTCGTGGTACAATTTTACCAGAAAATTGTTTTCCTTCATCCCTGAGCTTTCGACGAACACCAAAGCTCCACCAACATAATATATATTCTTCACCGTAATGCCTCCTGTCATCACAACCCACTATATCTTGTGTAAGCCCGTTTGGTGCTCCCGTCCCCGCAATATACTCACCAGGAGCATAGATGAATTGAATATTACATTTAAAACATTCACGGCCTGAGGTTTACCTGTGTAAGTGAAGTAATTTCATGGGCAAATGACTCCATTTTTCCCCATCCAACCGGAGAACACGAGGTGAGAGACAGAGAGAAAAATGAAAAGAAATCCAGTTCAACTGATGAAAATAGGCTAGTTACATATTACCCACGTTGAGCTTCAATACAAGTATAGAAGAGACAACAGGAGAAGTATGCATGTATTGAGCGCATGCAATACTAAACAGGACCAACTTGTTTCCTTGAGTTCCTTCTTTGTCTCTTTCGCTCACTCCTGTGCTCCTGGAGAGGAAACAATGTGTGTTTCGCCATATTCACACCGGTGCCGAAAAAAAGCACCAGATAGATATGGTACCCTGTTGGGGTGTAAATAAATAAGAGGAACGCTTAACCCTTTTTCTTTCTCATGCATTTTTTCACAGGATTCTCTCCACTCAACAGGGTGGATATTTAGAATTAATCTTTGACAGTCTCATGTTCCTACAAGTGCTTATGTGTTCTCGCCCATACTTTGTGTCTACTGTAACGAGTCTCTTTTTACTCCCCTCGTGTGCTCATTGGAAAGACGAGAGAAAATTCCGTAACCGGTGTCTTTCTTTTTATTTCCAGTGAAAAGTCAAGGGGAAAATATAGAAGAGAGTGGCACTTTTTTCAGCAGCTTGCAGTACTAACACCACCGTCCAAACTGTAGACAAATGTACTTTATTCATCGGGACTGGTGCTCATTGTTTTTTTCTCTCTTCTCAGATTGCACATCTTCACAAAATTTTCTCGGAGTTAAAAAAAAGGTGTGTGTGAGTACGTATGTGGCTCTCTGGTGTGAAAGTTGAGTAGGTTGAAGAGGTGAGCAGGTTGGGCAGGAGTGTGCGAGGGAAAGTGGTAAAGAATTGTAATTTTCCCCATCCATTGCATTACACCGAAAACATAATAACATCCGGGCAGAGGTCATGGTAGTAAAGAGTTCACTCTAAAAACCCATGTTGTTCCCACACGAGTCCATCGAGTATCGTGAGGGAATTGTGTGGTATTGTCCATGACATGCGGGAAATGGCGAGAGTTTCTCCGTTTCCGTGTGTGTGTGTCTCAGAGGATGCTCGTATAAAATCGAGCCGCTGTTAAATTTGTTAATAATGCCTTTTGTGCTGACACGACCATATTATTATTTGATCGTAAGTGATGTTCAAATATTAAAGGACTTCTTCACTCTGCCGGCTTTCCGTGAGGGACTCCTCCGGATAAGGGTAATATGTAATAAATACATGATGTCTTGTGTGAATTGTATCACGTACAATTCATACATTCCCGTTCCTTTGTCGCTCACATCTACGCTCGACGACACTCAACACGAGGTGGGGGTACATCCACACACCCAGGGCTCGGGGCGGCCCGTCAATACTGTGTCAGTAGAGTGTTGTGTCATTTCGACATACTACATGGATATTTTTCTCGGGTGATTTCCCTCAACCAAATAGACGCGCATTTTGGCATGTCTTGTATTCTTTCCACCTTGTATCCCTTTTTCGGTGGTGGTGAGGAGAATATCGCCTTGCGATAAGGATTTTTTTCTCTCTCTTTGACATTCCTCCATGCAGGCTGGTCTCCTCATGAGCGGAGAAGGTGTAACTTACGCGCACACTTGTCCACTTATTGGGATTGGGAGAGAGAAGCCCCTTTTTCTCCACTTAACCATCAACTGATGATCTGAGTACTTGTTCCTATGCATTTTTCATTCTCCCAAAACGGGATATGATCTGATGATTTTTACATGAACTCACCATGTACACCGTTTAGGCGAGTGAGCAGACCTTATGTCCATATGCTTAGGGAGGTGATACTTTAAGAGTTGTACGGAGTTGAGCCGCCTTTTTGGGAAAGGGTTGATGGCAAGAGAGAGAGAGAGTGTGCAATATTATTCTTTGATATGTCCACTTTCTACTGACTTGTCACAATGCCGCCCATTTTGCACATGTGTGAATGTGTGTAGACGTGGGTTGACTGTCGCTCATGAACAAACATCGTATATCAAAAGCTCAAATACATACGTACGTGTTCATAAAACTATTGTTTCTAGTTCGTCTCACACCAACCCTGTCCGATGAACTCTAGTGATGAGGTGTACACCTACGTATGTGAATTTTTCTCGCTTCCCCGTCAAAATTAGGGTTTTTCTAGCTCTAAGCTGCAGGTTTCCGGGTGTGATAAAAATCACTTTGTCCCTCTTTCCCAATCAATTATCCCATTTTATCAATTTTGTAGTCTTGCGTCAGGATACTCATGTGTCCAGTTTAGTAGGCGCAATAATTTGCTCACTATCCTCATATAATTGTATTCGTTGTACAAGTATTTTGTAGAGATTAGTTGGCATTATTGCTCTTGGTCAAATTGATGGTGCCTTGTCCAGCATGTACCACAGGCATATTTTGACTTCACTGAGACATATTAACGGCAAAAATCTACATCCTGGCGACAGTGCACATAGAAACAAATAACTTTGTAAAACTTTATCAAATGAACAAACTCGATTTCCTTGTAAAAAACAGCACGTTTCTAGTTATTATCGTGACCCAATATGTGAACATCGATATGACAATGCGGGTGCTGTGTATTTTGATAGGAAGGACGGGAAAAGACTGAAGATTGTGTTTGTAAATATTTAATTGAGCAAAAAGGAAACTGGAAATATACTACTCTCCCTACATCTCTCCTGCCCCCGATTACGCTTTTTTGTGTTTGTTATTCAAACAAGTATCTCTGCATGAGAAGCTTTCAAAAAGGGATGAATAGATGAGCGCTTCACCCTACTTCGTGTCTTTTGTATTCATGGGGAAATAAGAGCTGCGTCCAAACATGGGTCGCCGCTGCTGATGTTGGACTTCGTTGAATGTCGAATGCCTGTGTGTGTGTGTCCTCTAGGATCTACAGAAGAATGAGCAAATTATAAATAGGAGAGATTCGTGCCACATTGTAGGCCAATTGAACTTGTCGCTCTGAATGGAAACGGGATTCTAGTAGAAGTTTTCCTGTCCAAGTATCCAAACGGTGATGCTCTTGGCAATCGGCAGCAATGTCACGAGAACATACAAAAGATCCTCGGCATTTCTTCTGTACACACATTCTCTCTCAGCTCACAAAACATGTTTACATTATGTAACCAGTGCGTAAAGGTTCACTGGGCATGTCAACCGCGGAGTGACGTTCATCCCTACAGCAATTTCATCGTTATAATAAGCCAGGAACAAAGTTCATGCTGTTTTTTATCCATTTACAATGCACACATCAAGTTGTACCATTGATAGGTGCACCGGAGGCAGCAATTATTCACTTAAAGCAATCAGCATCATTTCGAAGAGCACGCATTCACCAGCTGAAACGCAGGCTCTCTGTGTCAAGTTGTTGCAGTAGCGTAAAAAATGTCACTTTATGATTTCCCTTTTGTTTTAACTTTTAAGAGGAATCTTTCATAAAAAACTCGATACCATGTTACTGTCAACCGATCAGATTTTTTTTCGACCAGAGTAGCGCCTTATTATACTTCCCCACTTTCATCTGACGTGTTCACTGAACTTTATGACAAGTGATGAGCCTTGGTTGAGAGGTGTGAAGAAAAATATACTTTTTACTGTGCTCCCATCATTATTATCATTGTCATTGGTTGACACTCTAATATGTTGACGTTGGGCGACTTTGTTTTCGGAGTAACCTCAGAAAACGGGGAAAAAAACGTTGACAATTTGACTTGACTCAATGAATTATACATCAGCTACTCTCTGTAGGACGATTGAGAGCTTTTAAAATATTATTTTTCAACTTGTCTCTCTCTGTATTTGTATTCCGCTCACGAAGCGTCAGGCAACATATTGCTCAAGAATTTGACATTGGGATATGTCAGCGTCAGCGCCGGTCCGCACACATTATTATGGGAGAGAAAGGAGAGAGAGAGTAAGCTTCAAAAGTCAACATTGGCGAACATGTACAAATCAAACAATCTTTATTGCACACAGGAATATTAGGCTGCTAAGTGAAAAGAACAAGAAAATGCCTGGAGATATCCAAAACTGTAGTGACCAGGTCAAGACGACTACTAATACATCACAAAGGAATCATTTCAGTCTCGTGAAGTTAAACCACTCATTCATTTTTTAGCATTTGTTTTTTCTCTCTCTCGCTCTTTGGCTCACTTGTTCAGTAAAAAGCTGTTTCCTTTTGGTCTCATAGATATTTCATGAGCGGACAGGTGTGTCCAGCTCTAACAAAGTTATCTTATAATACAAGGGCTTACACACACAGATATATTTATCCAACAGAAGGAGAGGATGAGGGAAAGTGCGCCCACTTCCTCACACCACCAGTGTGTATTTTGTAAGGTAAATTGAGTCCTGGTCTTTTGACTTGATCTATTTGCTTCTGTTTCTCCTCGCTGAAGTCATTTCAACTGTTGACCATTACATGACTTTAGCGTCAGTTAAGTGTGTATGCATACGCACACATAGCCATGACCTGAAAACTAGGGAGCTTTTGGTCGACCATTTATTACGAAAATTTGACGAGCCATTTGCACACTTATATGTCCATGGTCGCATTAAAATCCATCCTAAAAGTTGCCCTGCTCTGGGGATTTCTTGGTGTGTTTTCTTGTCCCGCATGCTGAAAATGATGTTGGCTTTTGAGCTGTTCATCCCTTGTGACCGTTTCTCAAGATGTTTTATTAGTTGTAGTCAGAACGAGGCATTCTTCGCATGACTCCCGTGATGAGATGATACTTCCAAATGAGGTACTTTTTGAGTGTGTAGATGATTTCACGACAAATCAAACATGATTAAATTTGTCAATACAATTCGTCTTTTCAGAATTATTTTTTTGGCTGCAAACATCAATTTGAACAAGTTTTCGTAATGATACAGTATATATCGGTAGATCGAGTACAAAAATCACAGTGAAGGCACAACTTTACTGGGAAAGTATTACGGTGGAAGCGGACATGTGAATCATATAAAACTCTCAAAGGATTATCCGCTAATGCAGGTCAAAGAGGGGATGCAAACAAAAAGTTGATACTGATTCATTTGTATCTGATGATTTCATGGTATCATCTGTCTCACAATAGATACTTATTTTTATTGACTACAATTGTTGATACTTGGAAAGAGTTTTTAGCTTTTTTTTCTCGTTTTCTCCCAACATAGTTGCGAAGAATAACAGGGTGTTGTTGTCCCTCCACATCTACCGAAAAGCCTGGGCTGGCTCGGGCTCCCCTTAAATGGCATACAATCACATTGGTAAAACGGAGGGATTTCTCTGCTCAAACTGTCAATTCTCACAAAGCTAACAGAATCTATCTGGACGTCACAGATGTTTGTAAAGGGCACAAATCGACGGGATCAAATGAAAGAAATCTCTTTGGTCGGAGAAATGCTGAGTGTATCATTTAAACATAATAACGCACAACAAATAATGAAATCACATTATACCAAAATTCCTTGTATGCTGTCTGTACGCTCGCTCACACCCTTCATTTTACATTATGTTTTTCTCGGGGCAATGTGAAAGTGTCACCATGTCCAGGGAAACCGGTCCGGTTTCCAGCTGTATAAATACGGAAAGCCTGCACTTCAAAACTGTTGTGGGAGGTCAAGGTGAGCTATTCATGATACAAACAAAAAGTTCACGCAGTCCATCCATCATCATCTCCATGAATGATGAAGAAGGAGCATTATCCACTCATCTCAAATAATTCAATGTTTTCAGTATTTAGCGTTTTATTGAGCACATACGAAATTCATCATGACCATTATCATCGGAATTAAAACATGTATCAGTATATTATCCCATAATACGCTTTAAATAAATCTGACTTGTCCGTCAAACCAAGTCGTGTGTATACAATCAATGTTTTTTGCAAAAACCGCTTGCATCATATACTCATATAATTTGTAAGTCTGAAGAAATTATACAAAGATTCATCACTTTTTCACTAATCCTATCAATTCTGTAGACTATACACACACTCTCCCTCTTCACTGGTGATAATAGATGAGAACATGATACACACACCCAGTATCAAATTAGTGCGTATCAACATCGTGTCATAATAATATGATGAGTGTAACATATTAATCTGATTCATTCTAGGTGAAAGCCTAAAAAGCTGGTACACGTGTAGTGGTTTGGAGCATGCTTCTTTTCGTTGAAGGCAACTCCTTTCTCGACAAAGGCAACAACAGAAAAAATTAATGAGTCAGAGAGATATAGCAAGGACGAGTTCGATGTGTGGAAACAGGGAAAAATGTGTCACATTGTGAAAGATTAAAAGTAGTGTACACACCACACACTGACTCCCATTATGTGCCGCTACGCTTCGCTCCGTAATGACCTCGGCAAACGAATATCATTTCGTGTGGCCAGTAACTCTCTATAAATATTGCGACTACTTTCAGTTTACACGTTATGACTGTATCCTATTGAAATGAGCTGGGAACAGCATCAAAATATATAAACTTGACAAAAGTACTGGATAGCTATAAATGTAATGTTATACAAAAGAGAAATATATGTATCAGCCTAAATAAGTACACGTTACTGAAATAACCTTCACTCAAAAAGGCACACTGATTGACAAAATGTACCATTGCCTCCTCTCTTAATAAATTTGTTGCGATAAATTTAGCTCTTTGCAATTTAGCTCGTAAGGCAAATCTAAGTTGAAGCGATGTGAAAGAAGTAGAAAAAATTGTAGAAAGTAGTTACTTGTGGATTGCACAAATCGTCGCACAGTTAACACAGACATGACAACGATGACACATTTGATTTTGATTTCGCGTGTGAATAGATATAATTACAATACATTTATTTATAGAAACATATGAGTGTACTTATATAACTCACAACATTTTCACAATGAGACGTAGTGACGTTTCACGGCACCATTCCAGACGGCAGTTTACATCTCTAAGGCTCGACAAAGATGTATGTACATGTAGAGAATTAAGTACTCATCGTTTAAACACATTTTGAGCTCCTACGCTACTATCATGCTAGTTAAAAATTGGATTGCTTTCTTTACATACTCGAAAGATTGTATATAGTTTGTAACCAACCTGGATTACCTCAACACACACTACCTTTGAATTATATGTTGTATTTACTATATTCACTACATTGAAAGTTAACTTCTCGCATTTGAATTTCACTATAAACTTCGTCGGGCAATGAAATTACGTTGAGTTCATCATGAATTCTTGGTCTACCATAATATTGTGGATGTGTGTAGTATTGAAAAAGATTGACAACGCTTACACATACTATTAGGGTGGCATAATAGCCGAATTTTTATAGTCATATTGTCTAGGATGATCTTTCTTGGGTTTTTAAAAACTCTGTAGAACATGAAGATAATAGTGTCAATGGTGACGTGCGACTGCTTTCAAAAGTGAATGTTTTGTGCTCTGTTCATAAAAACTCGCTCTTTCATTTAACTTTCACGATGAAACTGGCTGTTTAGATGATGATACATTACCGGTTTGGTTGTGTTCATCTGAGATAAGGTGCAAGCCCGATGAAATGTGGGGTCTCCACGAAAAAGACGTAAATTGTAAGCTTCGAAAGTTTCTTTTAAAAAAATTGTGATATCTTTTTTTGTCTCTGAGAGAGACGGAATAATTTCTTTTATAAATGTAGCCTATACAAAGGTTCGTGTCAAATGTCCATAATATTTCATTTATTTCTTTTCTCTAGAATTAATGGAATCATTCCTGAGCACGTTAACGTCCCCACAAAAAGTCACATACCGATATCAGCAGTAAAGTGAATGAGCGACCGTTGCATCCGTATGTCACGTGCTGAGCGAAGCTTAACATTTTGATTAACATGCATTAGAAAGTTGAGAATACTGTATTTCGGCAAAACCTTCCTTTTCACAATGTGTGCACACGGGGCAAACCAAGACTTTCGTGTAGGTAGAGAATGCAAATTATGTGTTCTCCGTTGGAAATTGTAAAATTCTCAAAACAGCAACAACATACAGACCGCCTAAACATATACGCCTCCGATATGTCACCGTCTGGAGCACACTGATTATTGCTTCAAAGCATGAAAATAAAGAGAGAAAAAAAAACAAAAAATGTTTGCCCTGTATATGGTAGACAGAAATCCAAAAAATAAAAAAAAACCCTTTCCACCGACGATCCCCATTAAACTAGCTCAGTGGAAAGGTTTGAAAAATTTATTGTGAAAGTCAAGCCACTTTACCATATCATCCTCTTACAAGCTTTCAAAGTAAAAAGGCCAACTTTACCGGACTTTTGTGCTGTGTTTGTGTATATTATGTGTTATTTTTTACTCCTTTCTTCAAATCATGAGAATGAGGACGATGATGATGACTATTCAAAGTTTTGCTGGAACACTTGCTTGTATAATACGAAAAATGACAATTTACGACTTTAACGATTTTACTTCTTGCCTCAACAAATGTATGTTTCCTGTACAGAGAGGACACAGTGACTCGAAGCTCGTTGCTCCAAGTCTGAGCAGTCACAGCTTTACGTAGACACGCAACATTTTTGTTGTCTCTGTGTTTGTGGATGCTTTATGAAGGAACCCTATTATTAAATTTCCAATACTAACCTCCCGTTCCCAGAGTGGAAGGATGCTTCGTGCAATACTGCTTGCTTAGCAAGAGAAAAGGGTAGAGACAACCAGAGAAAAAGGAGGACTTCACAATTCATAAATTGGTCCGAAACAGGTTATAAAAATTTGCGTACCATCTTGACTCACTCATGTGCTTTTAGCTCTAAAACGAAAGCATAACATTACATGATTTTTACTCAATCTGTCAACCTGACTCATATTTCGAGGAACACGTTTTCAGGATAAATTTCACAGGTATCTTGGGTGTATTTCATGGGTAGGATTATTGAGTTGATGTAGATAACCTGAGAAATGTCATCTACAGCATTACATAGAGATACACATGAATATATATATATAAGAAGCAGTATAAAAAGCTGGATGGACGCTCATTCTTCATATGAGCCCATCATTAAGCTGTATTACAAACTAATGCTAAAATTTTGTGCAACAATTACAGGAATGTGTGTACTCTATCATAAAGGCAAAACTCTCTTAACCATCAACGGGTACAAACGTTTGCATATTGTGTGCACACATTCATTTTTATGGCTCCCTCCATACACGTCATAGTGCCAGGATTGAATCATAAATTCTCATAAATCCCAAAAATCTCATGGTCAATCAGATAAAAAACAGTGTATGAAAATCTAATTTTATCGTTTCAAACAACAAAGACTAGAGAGCAAGAGCCCATAAAGGATAATGTGGTTCGCATAAATTGGTGAAAAATACTGGAAGAGAAAGCTCAACGATGGATTACACATAGTGTGTACTATACACAGATGAACATTTTTATGTAGGCGTAAGTATATTTCTAGTGATATGCGATGCGCTCAAGCTCTCAAGTGTTTGCAGGAATGCTGGTTTATCTGTATTGTAGTAATATTGTGTTTGTGTGTGTTTGCATGTGCAGCTAGACTAAAGTGATATTTCTCTTTCATCGTTGGATGAACGGAGAACGTTGATGATTCCAGGAGAAAGCGAGGAAGCGCTTGGATGGACTCTATAGTCTAGAAGGAGGAACCATTTCTCCACCATCAATTTTCAGTGCGAAAATACATTGCAGCAAAACATAGATTTATGCCATTCATCTAATATCTATTCAGAGTTATGTCAAACGTTGTCATATACTGTATCTTGTGTACTTTGGGTTGCATACATCTATTGAAATATCGTTCCATTTTAAAATCCTTTAGTTTCGTTAAGTATCAGAAAAAAAGAGTGTAGGAAAACATGTTTTTTTTCGTTGATGCATTCACAACTCGCCTCAATATTTAAAAAGGAGTTTTAAAAACCGTAAACCAAGATAGTGGAGAGAAGAATGTCCTTCCGTCTTCGGGTGTAGCATTGCTCTTGAAAATAACAATGCTCACACAATGATCGGACTCAATCCTTCGGGATGTTCGCCAATCACCATTGCACCAATCCATTTATGCAGCTCGTCCTCTGAAGCGCATACAACGACATTCCCAAAGTATGGCTCTTCCTTGCTTCTGAACATGGAACAAGTAAAAGGAAAAAGTTGTTACTGGAAGTCTTAACAACGCTCTTCCTTGTCGTGGCAATCAGTCATGAGAATGTAATAAATGGGAGGATAAATCGTTTTATCAATATTACACGGTCATTACAGGAGTGGATAAAGGTCTTCCGATAGAGACGCTCGGCAAATGAGTGATACACACTGGCTAACAAAAGGAGCTAATAAAAACAATAGCTACACATAAGTAACTAGTCCGTTTCTAATAGCGTTCCACCGAGTATTTTTTGTCGTGTTTCACAAGACTTTGAGTTGGTGTGCTCTGTGGTTTACGACGTTCGTCGCGAAGCACGTTGCTGCTCCGGGACGGATGACAGCTATTACTCAATTTTCGTACTGATACATGGATTTGATAATGTCACGTCGTAGTATCAGATTACTGAAGTTGCTTTGGTTGGGTAATCAAGAAATAATGGCTGGGACGAGTCACATTGAAATTAGGATATCAGTTCGTTAAGGTAAATTCTGAAACAAAATATTCATCACTGGTAACACTGGGGTGACGTGAGAAAATTATTGTCAAAATTTTTCCGTAATGTTTTAACAATCATCCATTTCCTCATTATCTTCACTCATTCCTTATCTAATACGGTGAAGTCAAACTGGAACTTGACAACAACGCATCGCATATTACTGTAATATCGAAGCACCTCCAAATGCTCCATGTAATATTGATTTCATCTGGATTCGGTTTTTGCTCTCGTGTATAAGGTAGTTGCTTACACATGTGAATATTATGTGAGTTAGCTAATTCTGTGTAAAAAATGGCACGCAATAACATACCTTTTCATGGCACCAGTCCTTT
This sequence comes from Alloscopus bannaensis, assembly GCA_027743745.1. Lineage (NCBI taxonomy): Eukaryota > Metazoa > Arthropoda > Collembola > Entomobryomorpha > Entomobryidae > Alloscopus > Alloscopus bannaensis. The sequence continues at coordinate 36,623 of JAHZMW010003452.1, read as the reverse complement.
TCACAAATGTGAAAGTCCACCTGAAATTCAGAGAGAAAAAGGAAAAATGAAGATGAGCTTGAGAAGGCGTACCTGAAATTCAAATGATTGACGTTTGTCACCCTAAATGTCTGTAAAGTGAAACACGGAGAACATGTTATAAAACTGAACACGCTGAGCGTAAAAGCGCCGACACGCGGCACAAGATGATCACACGTCTCCTGTAATTACTAATTAAAATTGTCCAGTCGCAAAAAAAAAGAATCCCACAAGGGGCGGACATTTAGATTAGTGATATTACTATTATGATGACTGCCTCTTGTGGCTTTTTATGATTTCGTGTTGAGGGAAAGTATAAGATTACATAAATGCATATTATGGAGTATTTTTTTTTTTTGCTTTTTCTGTCCCTCTCTTTCTCTCTCACCTCACAAAATATCGATCAAAGCATAAAAAAGCTTTTTTCACGATGATGACACGAGAGAGAGAGAGAGAAAAGAAAAAGGGAAGGGAAAACACCATGACTTTCCAAACGAAAAATGTTGTCGTTAATGACCATCCATTAATAATAAGACCCGAAATGTTTAGCGTTCCACGTAGATTTTCTTTACAACCCGGTGGATGTGAAATGTTAATGCAACATTGACCAGTAATGGGTCCCGTATTCAAACTCCCAGAAAAATGCTCTCATTTTCAATTCAAATGGTCAAAACAACCCTTTCTGATATTACCACCTTTTTTCTGTGCCGCTCCGGCTCAACGTCGAAGAGTGGAAGACGCACACATCAGAGAGCAGAGGAAGTTAAAATGAAGTGAGAAAAAAGAAAGGCGTAGAGCGAGAGAGAGAGAGAGAGAGAGAGAGAGAAAGGACAAAAAACGAGCTAATGAATTTTGTAGCCTGATCGAAAGACTGCGTCTGTTTTCAAACTAAGAAATTATCATATGCTCTCAACTTAAAAACCATCCTCATCAAATATTCACACCTTCAGCAGCCACACAATTGTTCTTTCAAGAGGTCTTTTTTCAAATATTATGTTGAAAGCGAGTGATGATTTTGTGATGAATATTCTACAACTGCGTTTATCGCCTTTTACTTCTCTCCCTCGCTGACGTACGGTATACACTTTCCCAGTTTTCCGCGTAGTTCATGCAATGAACTCGTTCATAATAAACTCGAAGTGTCCTGAGAGTGCAAAAAAGTCACAACAAAACAAAGCTCACACACCGAAGCTCAATCCTGTCCCAAAGAGCTCCTTATTGTATTGCTTTGTAATTTAAGCTTTCATCCTCTCATCTTATTACTAACGCGAGGGGTAACTACAGTAAAAAATAATGAGCTTGTGGCTTTTTAACTGTTTCCATTAAACCACAACCGTGACAGCGTAGTTAATCATGAATAAATTGCGGTTCGCCTATTTAGTCTCTCCTGATTGAATAATTATACGCTATTACAATGAAATAAAGATGATCATGTTTGCAAACTCGGGAAGAAAGGAAGGAGAGAAAACAACATAATTTTCTTACTTGGTCGGAGCATTCCTTTTCGACTCGCATCCCATGTACCAGACAATGTCTTCGATTTTCCACGAGGTGAGCTCCGTTGTGGACTGGAATTCAAGAAAAAATGAGCATATTATAGGAAAACCGCTTTTTAATATTGAGTTGAGAATGTGTTCGAGAGAGTTATGCAAATGAAGTAAAAATATTAACCATATTCTCCACCATTACTTAACCATTCCCCCATGAAGACTATATGCGATGCGAATCAAGGAAAAGAGGCAAGTTAACATTAAAATGTATACGCAAGTACTCCTGCTGTGTTGGTGTAGTTAACCTAGTGGGCTGTTTTATGCGCCTTCTAACTCTTTGATGAGCCTCACTGACAATCCTCTGCCTAGATATCGAGAAACACGTACACATAATACTTAAAGAGAAAACTTTACGGTTGAATGGAGTCGAGTCTTGACTATTTACTATTTTCAAGCAGAAAAAGTTTTATGTGTGTTGTATAAATAGCCTTTCGTTTCCTTCGCTATTGTCGTAAATGGTTTGCAGTGAAAATGACTTCACGTTGAGTTGTCTTTAAGGACATGACATGTCATTAAATAAATGCAAAAAACCATGGGTTCCCATGATAAAATTGTCACTCATCATTCTCACAGACTCTTAAACATAGCTTCCCATTTCCTTGTTTTTGAAACAGAAAAAAGAGAAAAGAGAGAAGAAACTCAGAGTGGCAATTATATGGGGTGACCACCCTCGAAGGAGGCTGCATGCATGAATAATTATCTCATCAAGGTTTATCTCTCCCGCAACGCGGAGAACAATTCAAAATGGCCCTTTCTGGTTTTTATAATTTCCACTTTCTCTCCCTTTCTCCCTTCCAGTAATAACGCGAAACTTCTCAAATTGAGATTCCAATCCAGTGTGCAGTCAGTGGACGCCATCTTGTCATACCTGACGTCCACACAAGGCAATGATCACAATTTTAGGCGGACATGTGCAATTCATATAGAATCACTGTTACTACGTCGCATACGCTTCATATGATAGAAGAACCGAGAGACTCAGCGTTTTCTTTGTCCGTAATCATAATCATGGTGATGAGAGATGATTACTGTGTGAAATCATATTATCCTCATGAAATGACTACGTCGTGGTTCAAAACAGGGGAGACTATAACCGATAGAAATGAATTCATAATTCCTCCAAGATTGTATTACACGAAGGAGGGTAAAGTGCGTTTGTCTTTCCGTTTTCCATACTCTTCCTCACCTGTCCAGAATTTCTCCCTCACTCAGCAAGAGTCGAGTCAGGGTGAATACAAATAAATGACCAAAGAAGAACCCATTCGTGAAGAGCCTCGAATATGGTTGTGTGTGTGTCACACTTTGACTCGAGTTTTCTTCCTTGGTCACATTCACATATATGTATCCCACATTTTCAACATGATTGTATTGTGTTTAAAAAGTTCGTCTTAATTTGGTGGGAGAAAGAGAGAAAAAGAAGGGAGAAGGAAACTTGTGTTTCCTTCAGCAAGACAAGGTAAGGAATTATAAAACAAGTTTTTCATGTTGTCCCATTCTCTCTCTCGCTCCGTCCACAAGGTCTCCCCGTTTTTGGAACGTGTTTAATTATTCACTCTTAATTAATTCAAGCGTACTACCACCACCACGGAAAAACTAAAGTACCTTCTCAATCTCTACAGGAAGAGAGAGAGAGAGAGGAGTCACGACGACGAGTGAAAAATGAGCACATGCACACAATACACGCCCAGGGAATGGAGGAAAATCAAGAAAGATATCATGAGAGTGTAAGTAGCAAAGTTTAAACTAATTTTCTATTTTATGTACTGTGACTGCTTGATGCAGACCTCTTCTCAGGCGGAAAAACAAAGTTCTGGTGAGGTGAAGCATTCAAAAAAAATACATGCTCCTTCTTGTGTCAGCAACAGTCATCCCTGTTTTCCTCCTTTGTCTGAGTGAGCACGAAGAAAAAGTTGGAGAAAGCACAACAAGAGCGATGCATGTACAGGGTTATATTCCATAATTTTTTGTGGACAAAATCAAAATTGCTGAATGAATATTATAGCGTGTCTGCTTTTGGTTGGAAAGAAACTAGCAAAAATATATGTCTGCTCGTTCTTACACACACAGCCTGAACATTATGCACACTTTTTTAATTAAGGCCCAACCAAGTGCCCATGTTAGAGTGAGTTGGTAGTGGGGTGGAAGGTGGGCCAACTGATAACCAAAAAGGCTCTCCGCTTATTTTTCCACGGAAATACTACTTTCTCCTCGCAATGGTAATCATGGAAGAAAATTGTTTAATTAAAAGTGGCGTAGTTACCTTTGAATCCTTGAAATATTTAAGCGCCGCTTGACTGAACTGGAATGTGTATTTACGGAAGGATTTAGATTTGCTGTCAGCGTACTTCAGCTCTCCAGATATAGATTTGGGCTCCTTTGCCTGATAAGAGAGAGAGACAGGAAAAAATTACTGACAAAGATTGAAAGACAAAAAGTGGAGGAGAAAATTACACGTGTGTTATCTTCAGAAAAAAACAGAAAGAGAGTCGGTGCATCCCCCAAAGTTTTAATGTATCGGAGAGTCCAGGTCGATTGTTGACATGATAGTAGTTTTTAATTAAAATGTGTGGTTATTCGCACCAATTAAACCACCTTTTTTCGGATGTCATACGTGTAAAATTAGTGACTGATGGATGATCCGCCTAAATCATGTACTAGAAAAGCTGTTGCGTGCACTACCGCTGACAGGGAAAACGGAGAAGTGCACGTTTAACAACAAGAAAAGCAAACAAAATAAACAATCTCCTCCTCCTCCACCTCCTTCTCCGCTCCTTTCATACATGACCGTCTCTCTTTCTTTCTTTTTTAATTTCTCCGCACACAGGGAAAGCAATATATTTTGCTTTCTTTCTCTACGACCGCAATACGAACACCGAGACGCCTGGTGCAGATAGTAGATACGAATGTTGGTTGTTTTTCGAATGAGTTCCTTTTTGTGAAAATAATTGGTATTATGCATAGGACTGTGTGTGACGGGAGTAGTAATCATCTCTCGAGAATTCGAGGCGTCGCTTACATAATGGACAAGTGACGGGTAGAGCGTGTTCTTCTTGAGAATGAGGTAGCTCGACGTCCTCTCCTCGTTGTCCCAAACGCTCCATCTGAGGACTGTCTCGATAACTTTCTCGGACGGATGTAATGGTCGCTCGAGGTTTTCGTTGCAAATCACATCATACAGGGTGAGATTGTCGACGTTTTTGATCTTCTTCAGGGAGCAGATTTGCTGCACAATGGCTTGCGTCGTGCTTTTTGGCGATACCTGAAATGCACATTAAGCAAATGTGGGTTATACTTCCTATTCCCGTGATTGACTCAAAATGCTTAATGAATTTCTCGAGTGCTGTTTTGAGCTCACGGTGATGTTAATCGAAGTCTCATCCCTTTCCCAGAGGTATATTGAAATCTTCATGTCACCCGACTGTTTCCGTTTGGTTGACCCTGAGTGAAAGTCTGCCAGGGCAAACTGCATCTTCTTCTCGCGCTCAATCTCTTGTGGATCCACACGGAATAGAGTGTAATAGTTTTCTATCAAGTCTTTCACCACTTCACATTCGGCACATGCGATTTCGTACGACGTTTCAAGTTTCGAGGTCTGCAACAATTCAATTGTGCGTAAGGATATTATGTACCGAGTACCGACAGTTTTAATATTACATGAAAATCAAACTGCACCATTCAACTTACATCCACGTTGAGAAGGGTTGGACCCCAAATTGGTGCTAGGTTAATGAGCGGCATTAGATTCTTATCGTGCAGTTCATGAATTGCGTAGAGGTGACACATCAGTTTCTTCATGATGTTGTAGTTTATGGCTGGCAGCTCGTCTAGAATTTGCATGTATCTCTCCATCTTTTCCTTATCCTTCCTTATACCTGCAGTGCACAATTCTCAGATTAGTACCGTCATTCAGACACTCTTGACGATTTATCCATTTCATACAGTCTTGTAGTGAACTGTACCTGACGCCTGTATCCAATCGTTGTACAGTCTCACAGTGACTAGAGGTTCTGGCAATTGTCGGAAAAATCTCTTGAGAGTTCCGGCAACGTCATGGGCGGAGTACTCCTTGTGGGAGATTTGCACCGACCACGCGTCGAATTTAAAGTCTTGCAGTAACTGAGTAATGCGGGAGTTTGATCCACTTTGCCTATAGATACCTTCAGCAAGCGTGCCTGCACAATACAATTTAACAAATTAAACATCAATTTCGGTGGAAGTAACCCTCTAAAAAATTGCGCACTTTCTTCGTCTTACCATGAGCGTACAAGAAGTCTATACACTTGTCAACCACAACGGGAACGTTGTCCAGGGTTAGTTGCATTTCATGAAATTCCGCTCCATTCTGGTAGGACGCCGCCTTGATCAGTTTCTCCCAGCTGCTGAGGATTTTCGAACTGTCTGTCTGGATGTACAGCAGTCTGCTGATGAAGTCAACGGTGAGCATTTCCGTGTTATCCACATACCGACAAAGTTCTCCCTTGTCTTTCTGATTTATAACTGAGACAAAAAAAACATTGTCACAAATAAAAATATGAACACTGTAGACAATCTCTCCATAAACAATGAAAAGGTTTCATTAGCTTACAGACTGTGCGAGCCTTCCGGAGATCCATTTCAAATGACTCCTCCGACTTCCAGAAGCTGTAGTATAGCGTCCTCCCCTTCAAAATCAACCAGCAAGGTCTCCACTCGGTAGTCACGGTTTCCTACGTTAATTCATGGAACGTTTAATTAGCTTTGTCACACGTGTCAATTTCTTCAATTTTTATTCGCAGCTAAATAAATAGTACTGGACTGGTCAACAAGATTGTTTTTGCTCCAACTTACCTTCAGAAAGCACCACCCTCCCTTGTCAAAATTTGACAAAACAGGGGTAGGAAAAGCAGAGGTGAACACTTCGATGAATTTTTGCATCCAATTGCACCGCTCTCCGTCGCTTGGAGAGGCGAAAACATACTTGGAGGATTTTCCTCCTGAGAAGCCCACCTCAAAGCATTTCAAATCACCCTGACTTTGACTGACGTTGTGGTCGTCCTTTTTCGTGACCACCACAAACTTGTCCAGAGGGATCTCCGATATCACGTCCTTCTTGTCATTGTAAAATGTCAGCTTTCCCTTGGCAAGCACGGCCCACTTCTTGGAAAACTCTTTCTTGCTCAGTCCCGTCGTTTTGGAGAGATGCGAGGAGAAGACAATTTGTTGACGGTATATGGGGATGAACTTGCATTTTGTGCTCTCCGGATGCGGCTCGAAACACTTTGTGCAGGGAGTGGTCACCGACGAATACGTTTCTTCGGAGCTCAGCAACGACTCCGACCTCCTGTCATCCCTCTCCTCCTTTATCGCGTTCAGCCGGAGCTTGCTGCTGATTTTTCTGAAGAAGTTTCCAGAACCGGTCGCAGCTTGGCTTGAGGCTGGAGCGCCAATCCCAAGCGAGCCAGGATTGACAAAGATATCACTCGATTTGTCATCTACCTGGTCTTCGACTCCAGGTAATAATGCAGGGGGTGTCGGAGGGAGACTCATCCCTTGCTTTCCAAACTCGTCCGATTTCAAGAGGGCCCTAGTGCCCATTTTTGGCTTGGGTGACAACCTCGGGCTGATTCCTTCCTTAGGCGACTCCACCGGCTCGTAGGCATCATCCAAAACTCTGATCTCCCGTGATGATCTCGGCGTGGAGGGGGAGTAGCCAGGATTGTCTAAGCATAACGGAAGGACACCAGGCAACGGGCTCTCTTCGTTGGTAATTGAGTAGCCTTCGCACGACGTCGTGTCATGAGCGTCTTCACTGTCTGTGTCAATGTACTCGTACCGATGTTGCTGCGTGTCGTTCAGATCCAACGGGGTGGTAGTCATGGGGAAGCCCATCCCAATGTTACTAGTTCTTGCGTACAAGAGCGGGTCAAACTCTTGGAGAACAGAGTGACGCGAGGTGAAACTCGAGTTGTTGTTCAGCATCGCACTCGAGTCCGAATTCGGATGACTTAAGAAGACGACGGCCCCGTCTTCAATGGCCACCTCGTCGTACTCATGCTTCTTCTTGTAGCTCTCTCTTCTGCTCCCGGTTGTACCATTGCTGCCCACACTACTGCACCCGCTTCGACTAGAGGAATGTCTACGGAGTATCACTGAGGAGGCGGATCTATCCCCGCTGTCCCGGTCACACTGAAACTCTTGAGAGCCCGACAACGGAGTCGCTAACGACCTCCGTTTACCAATGACCTCTCCACCGCCATCCAGAAATGATCTCGACAAACCGTCTCCTGCGGCGTGGGATGCCTGATCGTAAGCGTGTAAATCACTGATGTCGTATGCAGTGGGGTCGAAGCCCCTGCCGCTAATCTCCTCCGTTCCCTTGAAACTAGTGTGATTTGTCAGACTTGATTGCCCATTATGCACCACTCTCTCGAGGTTGGGCACGGTGACCCGCTTGCTGTGACTGAAGTTCCTGTTGATTGGCAATGTGCTCTCGGCGGAATTGCTAATACCTAGTTTACCACTACTACTCTTCATCCCTTTTGTACTAGACGAACTGATTGTGTGAAACTTGGTGACGCCGCCTGACGAAGTGTACGAGGAAATGGGCTCGTAACTCAGGTCTGGGTCACCATCATAGTCGCCTTTGGAGGCTCGATTGGTGTTCGTTGGGCAGGACGTCATTTTTTCGTGTGACTGCTTCAGTGGTGACATCACTGTGCCCTCCTCCAACGACGAGAGTCGGGGAAGCACAATGTTCGGGCTTCTCTTTGGTTTTGAAGGAACTGTGTTCGAAGAGTAGGAAGCGTGGACGGGAGGATTGCCAGCACTGTGTCGCCACCTCCCATGCATGGCTAACTCAGGTGGGACGGGTCGAGGGGGAGGAGGCTCCATGTAATGCTCAGAGTAGTCTGATGACGACTTGGACCCCGTTGTCGCTGAGGAGGAGAGGGATGAGATCGATATTCTTGATCGTTCCGCCTCATCCAGGTCCTCGAGGGGGGATCGAAATGATATCGCTGAGAGTTGATCCGGCTCCCTGAAAGAGTTCTCAAAATCTTCAAATGGGTCGCCGACGTCCCGCTTGAAGAGGTTGATCGTTGTTCGCTTTCCATCCAAGTCCTTCGGGGTCATGTTGGGGTGTGATGGGATATTTTCGTAGTCGATGTCATCCTCCTCCTCGAACTCCTCGGGCAACACGCTCCCAACGAGAGACTGAGCCACAGGGGGGAAATGTGGGTTGAACGAGTTTCCCGTCGTTCCATTTCCCGTTCGTTTTCTTGGCAATGGCACCGGCTTGCTGTTGGGGGAAGTCGCTCCCGAACGAGTTGGGAATTTGGAGAGGATGGGCTTCTGCTCCAGCAGGTTATCAATGTTGGAGTTTATATCGGAGGAGGACTCCGACGAATGTTTAGGGGTCAACGATTTGGGACTTTCTCCGGCTTCAAAGTTTTTATTAGCTTTCCGCGGCAGTGGAATCGGTTTCATTGCCACAGCTCGAGAGTTACCGCCGTCCATGGTGAATTACTCTAAGGAGACCTACGGCGACCGAATGATCTGCTATAGTGGTGGTCATTTAGGCTTCCGGAGTTAAAAATCTGTACAAAATATTGAGAAATCAGTACGAGTTTTTTTTCTGTGAAGGGCTCAGCTCGATAATGCAAATATACAGAATAAAACTTACGAATAGCGAGCATAGCAAAATGTTAGGTGATGCTTTTCAAGGGCGCATAACCTCTCAAACAATTTCGGGTGTACGACAGATTGACACTCTTCTCCTTCCGCGGTGACTGGTCAGCTATAATAGTTTGAGAGAATGGGCGTTAACGGTTTGGCTGAATGAGTCAACAGCGATTGATCTTCACAGAGCAAGGTTTGAGTGGAGTTGTGCAACTTTACGCAACAAAATACTACAAAAAATTCTCAAGGTTTATTACGACTTGCGGGCATTACAGTTGGGCAAGTTGTATTTTATTTCCTCTGATTGCTCATACCACAATTTGGCAATTCTCCGAATTAGTAGAACAATAGTTCCGATTCGTTGTAAATGATTTCTTGATCGCAACTCTGCAATTGAATTGCAGAGTTGATGCGGCTAATTACTTTTGAGTTTGTCAATCTGAAGAATGTTTGTGCAATGACTTCGAGTTGTAGAAGAATTTCTGCTACCCTACCTAGTAATCGACTGAGTCAACGTTCCAAAGTTGTCAGCTTTCAAATAGCGAGTTTACCAACAAAAAAACAACAAATCGGTTACCAGCTTATACTTCTACTCATTTACGTATCCACGCGTATTACTTATCTTTATTCAGCGTACCTTATCCCTACACACAAAACCCTCTGCCAGTATAGCATGAGTGCATTACCAGCACAAAGGATTTTAAAGCTTTTAATTCATCCATGCACCGAAGCTCATCCTCGCAGCCAAAGGATAGTATTTGATTAATTATTTGATACGAACCGTGATAGTTTGTGATCACAAGAGGGCGAATTTATAACTACAGATATAATAGCACACAAACAAATTGTACATGTGGGTGATACTGTGTTTGCATTCTCACAAAATAAAATTGCCCTTCCCGATAATCAGGATGATTATCGTATACTGCAAAGCATGCCTTATAGGAATTCACTTGTTTGTACATATAAAGCAATCATGGTTATTCCGATAATGTACAGAGCTCACATTTATTTTCTTTTTGATAAAATCGAAATGCAAATAGCGAAGAAAGTCATACAATTCTACGTATAACTGTATGCATCCACTGGACCACTCTCAATCCTGATGCACTTTTAATGGATCTCATCTTTGACCCCGCAGCAGTACATGAACAACACGAGATATTCATAATGAGAGTCTCTGCACCCTTGCTCACTTTTTGCGAGGCTTAACTCCAAAAACTCTCGCTCACCTCTTTTTCTTGATAAGCTCACACATAAACATAGAAAATATAAAGACCCATCCATAACAACTCTAAATGTGTGCACTTACGACTGTCATTCCTCGTGGGTCTGGGAAAGGAGAGCCTTTTTAACAGCTTAACGACAACACAATTTCAGAGTTATTATGTACACGTTAATCTCTCACAAAGTTAGAAAACCTTCCATCAACACACTCTTTATGAGTCATCATCCTTGCTTTTTAAAGACTCGTTGTGGTGAGATCTGAGCGTTTTGCGAACACCATAAATTGTCTCACTTCGTTTAAACACACACACTGGCACATACACGGATAAAAATGTAGTTTCCTATTTAAAAACAATGTTGAATACAATTAGCAAGAGACTCCCTAGAATTTCGTCGTATTTCGTCAAACTCATTGTGTGTGATTGTGGTTCAGTAATTAAAAATAAAGGCTTTGCATATCACGTTTTGAACAGTTTCGCTTACATATATTTTTTAAAACAAGAAATTGCTGGTAGTTGTAAAGGGTTTGTTAACAAAGTCCTTTATGTACAGTAAAATAGTATGTTCAATGAAAATAACAACAAATGATGATGGTCCTTCATTGTAAACTGAAAACGTGTGTGTGCGAGTGACTATGACTGTAGTACTACGAGCTCACTACTACGATCACCAAAAAAGGGCCTTTCTTTACGGCAAAAATCCACAACATATTGCTATGTGAACACCTCAACTCATATCTCTCCCAATGCTGACTTTGTCATGTATCTCCGTGTGTGGATTATGTACTTTACTTGGGTGAATGAGATTGTTTGTGCAACACATTATTGTGCATGGATTTTATATGGACTACCTATAATATGTGTTGAGTCAGAAAAACACGCGAGAGGTTCTCTTACACAAGTACAAAGTGGCTATGACTCCTACAATGTCGATGGTATCCATGAACGTGAAGTGAATGGGGAAGTTTTTTTTTGATGGCTTCAACTCAGCAGTCGGTGGTAATGGTGGTAAAATGGTAAATCTCGTCTCCACTCAACCAAGTCACTAAAAGTGATTGAGTGAGACTTTTTTTCAGTAAAAATGGTCTCAAGCAAACAAGCCGAATGATCTCTGCATACCACACACATAGGATGCAAGTGAGGAAAATCTGAGTAACGCGAGAAGAAGCATGAAGAAATTTGGCATGCTATGGATACAATGATGATGGAATGCATTTAAAAGGTATAACTTGTATCTCTGGACGGATTGTTCACTTACTCATTTGACAACGATGTGTTTGTCCCTGCTCACAATTCAGAGACAAACCATCCTCGGAAAAAAGTGTGTGTAAACATCATGAAAATGTGATGCTTTCCAAGCCATCAAGCCAAGACCATTTTTGCGTTGTGATGATGAGTTCTTTTATCGCTCTTTTTCTCTTTATAGCTACTTCAGAAGACTTAACTGGAATGAAATTAATCCTTTGATTGCAGCCCTGTGCTATGTAAAGAAAGAAGAGCAAGAAGTATGCATTTCTTTGATTCCCCACACATTGTACATCTTGAGCTTACACATTTGCTGTCAATGAATCGACTGTTTATGCAGCCTTGGCTCACTTGAAGAAACTCTGACGTTCCTCATGTGGAGGCAAACATTTTTGACTCATATCTAATTTGGTAGGCACTCGCTCTCTCGCAGTCATCGTTTCACAGTTTTATGAGCTTTTTTAATACTCTGAATCACCCCTCGCACGTTTTCGTCTAGGAAGAATTGAACTTTAGAAGTCAAAACAATTAGCCACCTCTCGCCTCCCTTTATGCGTCTCACATATAAACGCGTTGCAGTATGTGACACGTCAGAGTTTGTGGTATATTATTCCATACGTAAGCGATTTCAATGCCATGTCAAATTTAGGTGAAGAAAACAGAACCTTTCATCATAATAATGGGTATAAGAAAGAGGCATGCTTTGTGTATTGCTGTAGCAAGAAATGATCGTAAAGTTTGTGTGAAAAGAACGAAAAAACCGTGTTCACGGTTGACCACGAACAACTAACGTGCAAATCTGGTTGTATCTAGTTAGTAATCCCCGTGTCCGAGAAGATGAGATGATGAACAAAACTCGGTTTGCTTAGCTAAATATTTGTCGCGACATCGAGCAAATAGCTGAGCTTTCAAGAACAAGCATCTTTGCTCGCTTAGAATCTTCTTTGCATTCGTGTTGTATGGCTAATGCTATTTTTGTTTTTTTAAAACTATCTTGTTAATAAATTCATGATGATCAAAAGAGACAAAAAATGCGACTCGAGACAAGCCATTGTTTGTGGGTCCTTATCTGTCAAAGTGATTAAATGCTCGAGTGTGTACAAATATGGTTTCAAAGTATGATACTCAATACAATCTTTTTGTAGCTTTGTGGGTTTCGTCAAAGTGAGGTTTGTCCAGAGTAACAAACAGTTTCCGTTCATTAACCATGTTTGTGCTTGTGCACTAGACATGTATTAATCCTGATTTGATAATGCGGTGGTCAATTTTACTTTATTTTTACATCAGTTAGATGCACCAACCACAATACTACTTGTGCTCCAACGTATATTTCTCATACGTACTCGTTACTGAATTAAGAGGCATCTCCAGTGGAGTGAATACAATAATTGATTGGAGCATCATCGAAAACGGAGTGAGCTAATGGACTGCATTATTATGTTGTTTGCCACAGCTATAAATTTAAAACGACTGGGCATGTTTTACTATGATTGATATTATGCTGTTGTAGTTATTACAGGATTTGTCGATACAATAGTCTCCATGTAGACATAACAAATTTTGAATGGTGAGAATGGAATGAAATAGCTTGCATTGACTTTCCGTCGAATATACTCACTGGGGCAACACAACGTTTTAACCATCTTACGCGACTGCTGCTGTGGTTTGCTAATGCTGGCACAGCAATCACACTCGGTTGTGTAAATGCTCGACGACTCATTGAGTAATGACGACGACGATGACTAATCTGGTATTGACGAGCTTTTGCAAGCAGCAAAATTATATGAGGAAGCTTGCCTCCTGATTAAGTTGGTTGGCTGACAAAAGCAGAGAGCACACTCTTTTATGGACATTTTATAGAGCCATTATTATCGTGTTGACATATGCTCCGTTTACTTGTAACTGATGGTGAAGGTAATCAATTTTGTCTACTGGGTTTTATTCTATTTGCTTTATTAGCTATCGCTTGTGTATTGGATGATGCTCTTATCAATCTTCATCATCGGTGCTGTGTTTTGATAGCTTTCTTTTTCTCCAGTCATTGATCACTTGGCAGAGGAGCAATCCCGCAATTTCCTTTATGAAGCCAATTAAATTCGAGTCACTGCGTCAAGTAGCTTTTATCGACCCTTTTTACTCTTGCTTCCACTTCAAAAGCTTCAAGCGTCTACAGAGGTTTGATTTGAGCTGGGCTTGCCAAACTTGCTTCAATTGATTTGAGAATGGACGTGAGGGACTGTACATACGAAACTAAAATAAAAACTGCCTCGCCTTTAAAAGCGTCAATAGTTGTCATCCAGATAGGAAATTGTGTAGAAAGCAGTCATCCACCACTCGATGATCTTTTGTAGCTTTAGACAAAAATCAATAGGTTTGTTTTCCAAAAGTTTTTGCTCACGTTGTCCTCCGTATAATCGAATTTTATTACTCTTACATCCTCCGTCACCAACCAGTGGAGCGTATGTATGCAAATGGTGTACAATCATTTTTACGAGCGGAGCGGAGCAATAAAAGAAAGTGTATGGTACACTCGCTTGACGAAGATTATTGGCATTTGTTTTTCAAATTGTACAACTGTACAATAGATAGTAATGGCGTAATATTCAGTCCTACGGTATCAAAAGATGTTGCACTCCACTCGACTCGTGCGCAGTGGGAGACGTGGATGAGAAATGTTCATAAAAACTAACGGGTTGCCAATTGTGTAAAGTGTAACGACATGGATTTTTCATGAAAAGTGCCAAAAAAAAGCTGTTTCCCCATTTCAACACAGTAGGCAAGAGTTTGTATTTACATGAAGGATTCTGCTGAAGACGCATTTGGTTGCATGTTACGTAAATACAGTTTTGAGTTACGATTTAGCGACTTACACTCTATTCTCATCATATTATCATGTATTCGTTTAAACGATTTCCACCTCAATGATGCCTCACTGATCAGAGGAAAAGATTCTACAACTTACTAAATGCATTTTTTCCATAGTTTCATGCTTCCATACAGCTTCTCTATTTGCTGAAGATATTATGAACGAGCTTGATTACTTTGCTTGTCTATGTCAGATAGATTCGAATATGTGTAGTAGAAGCTTGAGGTAGCTCTCATTCAACTAATTATAACAAGATCGACCTTGAAGGTCTGAGTGAAATAGAAAGCAAGGAAAAACAGAGGAATTGGGATGATTTTTCGCTGTATTCTACCTTTTCATGTTATTGGGCCAGTCAGTAGACAGCGTATGTGGTGTCACTGGTTAACTGGTCAGAGTGCATGGGAATCTCCGCAATCAGCATCATGCAAAGTTACAAATGCATGCGAGTGTGTACTTTGTACCAGGCTTTATGTGCCATTTAGTCATGAGATAGTCTAAGTGTATTAAGTAAATAAAAAAAATAGCGCTTTTTGTGCACGAGAGTTGGTATGGCCGAATGGACATGTTGATGTTGCAATACAGAATTAAATCCAAGATGTGAGGAAAAGTAAAAGTGGTTTAACAATAAGTCAGGTGGTGTAGGTGTGAATGCGGTTACAAGAGGTCACATACGACTAAATTAACCTTGCGTAGAGTCTAAGCAGTGCGTGGGAATTGTCGTAAAATCGATGGAATAATATGAATTGTGTTTGGTATTTTGAATCAGCTCTGTCAACTTTATATTCTTTCTAAGGAGGCTGAATTCGCAATACTATGTCTACTTTAACGGTAAATAGTAATTGTTTCTCCGGAATTATTGCAACAGTAGAACCGGAGAGAGGTGAAACAGTAAACAGTCTTAAAATTAAAAATATAAACAAAATTACCATAGCGAGTGCAACGCTGGCCGTATTTTATGCTATAAATACTCGGGTGGACGAGCTGATCTTTAAAAGAGTAATTTCGTATCGGAATGATTATGAATGCGAGACGATGATTCACCACAGTCCTTTAATGGCACGAAGTCACGTTTATTTTGTATGGCTATGGTATTTTACGAGATTGCATTTGTACGGAAAGACTCAAATTGTCATGTTGTAGCTTGTGTTCTTGTTTGTAATTACATAATACTTTGTTATCCTCTTGTTTGACTTGATAGAGTTTCATATGACGTTTTTGTTGTTGTTTTAGAGTCAGTGCCCTACACTTCGAGGTTATTACGCTCGCTGATTAAATTGACTGTCTATGCAAAGGTGTTGTACTATAAATGACGTAATATTTCTTGTATTATGAAAAGGTAAACTGCAGAGCGGACTTCAAGCAAATTAAGGGAGCCATGCAATCGACTTCACATTGCCGGCCGGTGTTTTACACTGCGTAAATTAGAATAATTAAACATACACAAATTTTAATTATGAGACTAGGTTTTACCAACCTTTCAGTACTCACGTCACCATTCCAGCACAATTTTTAAATGTCTCGCCGATCGCGAACATTAAACTAGTTTGTTTCCTCCGTTAGTGCTTTAGAGATTAAAAATACTCAGCGATAAATGTGTATTACGCCGTGAAAGCTCAAATTCTCAAAAGTTACGATCTGCCAATACTATTTTTTTCTTTCTCACACTCTGTTCACTGAACAACTTGTTTTCACTTCACTTCTCGAAAGCATTGCGACCTTCCTACGACTACTCAATAACACCGTTGCCCTCTCTTAAATTTGCAAGATCACTTTATCGAATAGTTTCACCGACGGAAAACTTTCAACTTGCAACAAGCTTATGTATGACACCAAATCTGTACTCATCACCAAATCTGCAGGGTTTCCTTCACTTTCTCACCTCTAAAAATCTCTCGAAATACTGGGCAGCAGTGAAAATGGGAATAATGCAGCCACAGAAAACACGTTGCAGAAGGTTTCCTTTATGTCTAATCGGTTGGTTGGCATCATCCTTTCGTATCATATCGTCATGAATTCATGGAGAAAGATGATGATGATGATCCTTGTATCTGGACTAAAATGTGTAAACAACGAAGAGGAATCTAGCCAGACTTATCTCTCTAACTTGGTATGCACCCATCCTTTTAGGATGAGTCATCATCTATCACCCATCAGAATCAATGCCACCACTACCACGACATGCTTGCGAAGCATGACATGAATCAGCAGAAACAAAGGGAGAATAAGAATAACTTGTTATTTGTTTGACCAAAAATACTAACCATATTGGCGCTATGAGTAACGCGACAAGTCCCCTGCTATGTAGCGCAACATCCATGAAGCGAGTTTGTGACTATAACGGAACCTTGTATTTACACAGAAAAATGTTTCACAATACATTTACAATACCAGAGACGTTTAGTAAAATACTATGTAGAATCCAACCTGCGTGTGAGATGCAAAACTAAGAGAATAATAAAGTTCATGTTTCAATAAGATTAATAAGATTTTGAGGCTCTGTGCGAATCAATTTACGTCAACCTTAAATAATAAGGTAATCTACCTATATTAATTTTAATTAATATTATTGAATTTTAAAGTGAAATGTTGCAGGTTTTCGATGTTAGTACGCCTCCCAAATTGATCGCAATTGATGATTGTAGTGAAGCCGAATTGGGAATATTCTATATAAATACAGGGGAACTGCGCAAAATATTTTTTGTGTCTTGGTTAGGCATTAGGGTGTGAGAGTTGGTCCGTCATTTCATCAAAGTTATACTTATATTTTCAGCATGGAAAGCTGAAGAAGAATGAAGAGAGGCGGGGCTTTGATTTCTAATTTCAAACTTAATGCCGAAGGCAGAAAAAGCTGGCTTCACGCCGTCGGTTGTCAAATCAAGTTGTGAAAGTCTACGTGATCGACGTAAAACGCCTCATCCGATCACGCTTTATTCCAATTTTCAGATTATATTGCTCATGTTTATGTCTCAAATATGAATTACTAATTGTTACCAGACAGTAATCTCCTAATTGAGTTGCATAAAAAATAATCATTTTCAAATAATCTTACCGTGAACACCAGAAGCAGAAAATCTCGACACAACGCTCGCATCCTACATTATTCTGAAATGACACAGTCATCTAAATAAGTTTATGATCTAATATATGCACGTCCCGTTAATAGACCCTGAGAAAATTGTTTAACCAAGTATCTTGTACTAATCTTTGCTCGTATCATGATCGCTTTGCTGTCATTTTCTAGAGTATGATATGTTAACTCACTATTTATGAGTTTGAGGGTTTTAATGAGTTCTAACCGTCACTCGATATTTTTAACCTGAAAAGTAAACTAAATTAGTGTGTTACTAACTTGAATCAACGAACCTCACATGCATTTCCAGACCTGATTTGTGATTTTAACTCTCTTGTAAAAGTTGCTAAATCTTTCGAATCTCGAAAGTCTGCATTTTAATTTTCGTCATTTGAAATCAGTCGACATGGATGCCATAGCAAGTCTTGCCATAATATCGAGTAATTGGAAGCTTTTAAATTATTCTTTTGAAAGTAAGCATGGCGCCTGATTGGATTCCCACTTATACATACGTTGCTGGTAGTTGCAGAATTCATAATTCGTTGCTAAATCATCTTTAGTTTATAAAAAACTAATTTTCGAGCACTCGGATGAACAAACGGACAGATTCGATTCAGAATGTCTCGTTTTTCAAACAATCTGTAAACCATGTATATTGCGTGACTTGTTTTCATATCATGCGACTCGTCTGAGTACATCAAGTAAGTTTTACACATACTGGGACAGGAGGTCGAGGTTGCTGACTTACTAAATATATTTGTTGAATGACCAGATTTTTTTGCATATCCATCACAAAGAGATATATGAACATTAATTTTGAACTAAACAATATTGTGTTTCCGCTCCCTCCGAATCAAATATAAATGAAGGTCTTCTACTGGAAGCCACGCCCGTTGTGTACAGGCATTCCAGAGGTGATATCCAAGGGCACCGGGTTTGCGCACTTGCTTCCTCCACAAAAGTCGAAACAGCATAATTGTGTTCCAGGGCAATCTGCATCGATTTTACATCCTTGGATTTGACTGACCGAACAAAGCTTGCTGTCATCCATTTTCAAAATCGCTGCAGGACACTGTCCACCGTCCTTGGCTTAATATGTTAGATTTTAATTTAAAATGTAATCCAACCAATGCGTTTTCATAAAAAATCAACCAGGTATATTAGACTTACTTCGTAGGTCACACGACTTCCTGAAACACTTTGCAACGCGGTTTGGTCGCGGACAAACGCACATTCGACAGTCTTGATAAATCATCAACGTGTCGTGAGCACACATCACTGGAACAACTAGAAAATACAAACGACGATGAAGTTATTAATTGTAAACTTCTCTTTCTGAAAAAAATAACACTCAAGGTAGACAGAAGTGTACTTTTCCTTGGTCCCATTGGGTGGAATGGTCGGATCATTGCCCGGTTTGGACCTGCTGAACCCAAGTCACCGACCCCGATCACCAGCAGCCAGACAACAACCACATTGCACCATTGGAAATTTCTCATTTTTCGGACGATTGTACGAAACTGAACGGAAGGCGAGGGAGGAAGTGTGCACAACCAAGGTACGTATGCGAAATGCCTCGCCTATGGAGTGTAATTTATGTTGAATTTACGAGAATCGTACAAAAGACATTCCGTCATGCATGGCCGTGTGCGCTATGAACCTACGTCATATGCATGCGCTAGTTAAATGAACGTTACAACTAGTGAATTTAATTTATCATTTTTTTTTAAAGAATCGGTCTTACACAAGTTCTAATTGGGTCTCAAAAGTCGGGACAACAAAGATAAAATTAACTCCGCCAATCAGCCGATACAAATGTCTATTGTGCAAGAAGCACAAAGGGTAATTAAACAGAAATCGTAGCCGACACACGAACGTATTAGTCGCGCGTATTTGTAGAACACCGAAGTTTGATCTAAATTACGTATAATGACGAGTTACATCACAGCAAGGCCACAAAAAGGTAATGAGACACATAAAAGTGATGTAGGTATTTTAAATTCTCACATCATCCGATTTTAACGATTATGCTTTATATACAAAATAATTTTTTGACATTAACTCGTTACCAAAAACCGAATGAAATTTCAATGGTAGCTTTATAAGCGAAAGCGAAGCAAATTTATTGTGTAAATTTTTACAAAAATTTTGCAAAATGAGGGAACTTCTGGGTATTTGCACATTCACATATCGACGCCATTCGTCCTCAACCGACGTTGAATCTGATGGTAACCTGAAACAATAAATCATCAACAATCTCAGCTACAAGAAAATGTTTTGAGCCCCTTTGCAAACTTTACTTTGCACATGGTACCATTCCAGAGATTACGGCAAACAACATCCATACTAATTTTTTTAAACAAATTCTGAATTTTCTAGTAACAATGGGATAAGTTTGAAATCCGACATCATTACAAAAATATTTTTTAAATTTATATACGTAAATTTTAGAGACGAAATGATTTGAAGTGTCCAAAGTACTGTGACAAGCTGGCTCTTTTCACCTGAGATAATGTCTTCTACTGCATACTTATAGATGTAGATGTTCGTTTTCTACTCAACAATGAACAAATTGACTCATTACATTCTGCCGCAGTTTTCGAGCTCACAGACTTTATTATCATTATTCAAGACAATGCCATAGACACTCTGTGCCAAGAAATGTTGAATCAAACTGTGAACAAATGACGACGTGCTTCGACTGGAAAACAATTTCACACCATCAACAGCACTTTGGGAGTAAGCGATAGGAATGGTTGGAATGCATGAATTTGCTAAAGACCGGAATAGTTACTATGAAATAGATATGTCTGTCTACATGTCTGTCTGTTGAACAAAAAACAAAAATAGTCAAAATGACATTTAGTGTAGATTAACTTTTCAAAAATCAATTTCATTAATTAATTTACGAATGATGTTTCATGAAGGGCGTATATAATGCTGATGAACTTTAATTCTTCTTTGTCATGAACCAGCGAATTAAGCTAAACGAGTTCCTGGTCAGATGTCAAAAGTCAGGTCAGTGCCGACACAGGGGATTCGGTCACGTTAATTTTTTAGGTTAAACATGACTAAATAAACTGACTATTTGGATAAGTTGAGAGAAGGCTAAGTCTAATGTCCGAATTTTTATTTCTCACTCGCCGTAATACCCGTGCAAACGGATACTTTTTAGGTATTTTTATACATCTTTACTGAAAGCCAAAAGATTTAGTCATGTCGTATTATGCATGCTGTTTGTGTCCGGTTTTCTCAGAAGTCGTGATTTTTGTAATGTTCTTCTGTGGATGTTCACGGCATTAGAGTCGCAAATACGTGGATTGCCTGAAGCACAATAGTGGCGAAACGCCAGAATATTTCTCTCCATTCTCCATATAAAAGCATGTCTATTTTTGGATCATGGGATAGTGACTCTTTTGGACAAGAAATCATTACGTTTGTAAATTGATGGCATCTCAGGATTGATAAGTCGACGGGAGACTACGCCGTGACCATCACCTAACAGCTACTTGGAGTTTTATATAAATCAGGTAAGTTCCTTACCTACTTCCTACATTTTCCCCTAAATTATATTTTAATACGTGGGTATAAGTATTTATGGATACCTACACCAAATGACTTCATAAATCACACGCAACTAGCAATCGAATAAATCTTGTGGCTTTTAAAGTTGTTCAACACTTGCAAATTTGTCACGTATTCACTATTACGGTATCCACTCGTCAAAAAAAGAACCCTTTTAGTCTATCTTCATAATACAGAAGCCATAGGAGAAGCGCAATAATTTATTGTATGAAGCTATGAATATTGGAGCTTGTAAGTGGGTTGATCTGCTGGACTACTGGCGGGATAATAATGAGTCATATTTAGTATACATATTAATCATAAATCCATTCGCTTTTCATATGGATGGATATACGCATTAGTACATTATTACTACACTGAACACAAGTTCCTGATCCTGATTGTCTATATCAATATTGTTGCTCACCTTCGTTCTATTTCCGTGTGAACTGCAGAAGACGCAGCGTCCAAAGAAAACTGCGCGCTATCTCTACATTTTTATTAATAGCAAATTATTACATGTACACATGTGAACGCTCACGTATTTTGAGAGTACAGACACTTCGCAACAATTCGCGTAGGCAACATGGAAGATCAACTTAAAAGGGTCAGTCCGCCAGTCAATCATGATTTTGTGATCCTTGCTAAATCATTTCATTCACACCTTCCCGACGACGGTCCGCTAACAATGAGAATAATTGCACAAGGGAAAATATCAATCAACGAGATTACAGTTTCAAGATTTATTTTCGTTGGTGACTAGCTAACATTTCTTTTATTGACGCGGCTTAAAAGAAACAAACCAGTGCAGAGTTGTAATACATCGGCTAATTAAAGTGACCATATCATTTGTGTATTCTAATTTTTAAGATTGCAAAATGAGGGCGACACGTGAAGGCGCAACCAAGAGAACCTGTCCCGCATGTGGGCAAAGCGTGTTGAGTGAAGTTTTCAAATCAGTGGTGCTCATCGTGGTGATCGGAGAAGTGATGTTGGCAGTGTCCCCTTTGCCGCAACGTAAGCTTGTGTACCGTCTACCTCGATCTTTGAGATGTGTGCGTACTGACAGTAGTCGCGAGAATAATGTGTCAATCACTAACTCTAATAATGCTTCAACTAACCTTATAACGCTCTTGATTTTCTGGGTACAAACTGTCGTCGTACTCATTTTCGGTGAATGTATGTTCAGCCATGATCTCGTTTTACACTAATTACTAACTTACTCATTTCTACTTATTTGCCTTTGTCGGCGAATTAAAATAGTTATTTAATCGTTTGACGATATTGTACAGGTTCGCGTGTGCAGTTCCCGAGTACCCAGCAGCAGCTTACGGGAAATGTCATTCTTCCCAATGGCAAGGGCGAAGATATCCAGTCCTCCGAATTCGACGTGGGGAACACAGGAATAGCATGCGACAAGCCTGGAGCCTTCGTCAAAGCTCCGGATGGTTGTAATAGATGTTTTTGTGCAGAAAATCGGCAACTGTCATCTGCCTGCTCACGGGTGTATTGCCCTCCAGGATTTCCTTCGTCGAGCAGGGGCCAGTACAGGCTGTGAGAAGTTGGGACTTGGATATTTAATTAGAAACATGCTGCATTTACAGATATCGATTTTAACAAAGTCAGCTTTATTTATTGCAACCTGATCTGGTAGGTATCTCCTGTGCTATAAGAAACAAGTAATAAATGCAATGAATGAGTTAGATGTGTACATAAACTAATCAATTTTGTAGAGTGGAGTTGATTGGGAGATGATGATTAGCATGTCAACATATTCGATAATAATAACCAGTTGAAACTCCGAATAATATACCAACTTTGCGGAGATTTTTTTTTTGCAAACCCGTCTTTCAGGCTTGATAACTGACAAGAACAGGAATGGTCACAGTTCCCCCTTGAAGAAATTGTGAGAAATCTCGGACAAAATTCATCGTCATTCCTCTACAGTCTCTTTGAGCTTCTCTGGTGTTCCGGTAGAAAGACTTTGAATCTGCAAACTTTTCAAGCCTCGGAATGACTCATCATCATTCACACATCATCATTGTGAGAAACCAATCTGCAACACTTTGGTTTCATGACGCGTTCTCTAGCAACTTGTCATTGAGTTGGTGAGAAAACAACTTCCCCATAAAAATGTCTCAACTGTCATACATTCGAATGTGAAGTGTAGAGAATTAGAAAATACACAGTATTTCTTAGAAGAGCTTCTACCTATAGCTTCTCCATTTTACTCCGTTTGTATTCATGACATGTGGTTCTCAATAGTGAACCTACGTAATAGCCAGGTCCATAAAACTATAATACGGTCACGGTTAGTTTGACTACGTGTGGTTAGGACAGTAGCACCTTTTTGTTATAAAAACCCATTTTTGCTAACCAAGTTCGTTATCTTGTTATGTACTGGTTGGCTCTCAGGATGTCTCTGATTCGAAGCGCCTACTGTGATCCACATTCTCTCCGTGTCAAATACACAGTATGAAGTTGGTGCACCTAAAGAAATTTTGATTCTTCTCCGAAACCCCTACACCAGATATAATACATAGAGATACATAAGAGACATCAAGTCATTTCACACAAAAAGGGATAATTCGCCGGAAATTGCCCCACAGTGGAAACAGAGAGACAATGACAACGATGGCTAAATTACAACCGCATAGACTAGCTGCAGGAGATAGGAGCGCATTCAAACGCTGCGGACGTGTTGAACGTGACGTTTTATTTGGAATGCTCATTAAAACACAGTAAAAGTCATTATTTTTTCGACTATAAAGTCGCTCTCTCCACACTTTGACATTTTTCATTGAGATTATCCTCATCACGGTCATTACTGCAGTCACTGCTACAGATCGTTAGTCGCAGTGATTCCATCACTTCCACAATCTCATCGTTGCACTTTCCTCTGCGCAACTTTGTACAGTGCATGTACAGAGTATTATGCATTGATTGTTCATGCAACCGCTTCATTAGGTGATTTTTTGTGGCTCATGTTAGTATGACAAAGGTGCATGCTCAATGGTACTCTGCGTTTGGAATAACTTCTCGCTGGTTTTATACAACTCACAAAGAGGCACAACACGTAGAGTCAATTTTTGTTTATCTGATCATCTATCCTCGTCATCATCTACTGTTTCGACTTGATACTCTTTACGGCTCGAGCGAGATGAACATGTTTTAGACAACATATTACGAGTTCAATACGTAATTTCGGCAAACAGTAAGCATTAGAGTTGGGAAAATGTTTGGCTCTGTTCTGAGAGATACCTTGGCCTACCTGTTCTTCCATTACGTTCAACCATTTAAAAATGTGCCCACAAGGGGAGTTACGCCAAACTACAAAATGATATGCAAAAGGTAGTAGTAGTGTGGTTGGTAGACTCATACATTTTTACGTCATGCCACATTTATTAGTGGACTCGCAGAACTGCGTGCAATCGGCATAGTCATACCTGCATGCATGAAATCCTTCCCCAATGCTCCTAGTCCGCCATAAATACAATTTAGACATTTTCCCTGCCAATCATTCCGCAACTGGACATTAAGAGAGAGAGCTCTGTGCTTTGCACTTCTTCATTGGAAACAATTGAGTGAGAAACTGAAAACTTGGATTCCTTAGAAAGATGTGGCTTCGACTCTTTTTATTCGCGACTGTGGCGGTTGTTGCTGTTATTGCAGCAGAGACTTCAGTTCGGCCGAGTAAGTCAAGGGAAAATAAAGAAACTGACCTTTGCAATTTGAAATGAATTTGTCGGCAGTTCCTCTCATGATTCCCTTGCGGTTCCGATCTATTTACAGAGAACTGCACCCCAGGAACGACTTACAACAAGGATTGTAACGTGTGCACGTGCGATGCAGATCCGAAGAAGGACAAATGCAGCAATATTGACTGCAGTCGCAGTGGCAGCTCCTCCACAACTCGAGGTACTTACTTTACCATATTTTTGACAACGTGAATCCTTGTTACTGCAAGGTGCATCATATTAGATTTTGATGGTATTTTCTTGGTTACAGCCCCTAGTAACAATCGCCCTGGAATTTGTCCTACAAAGGTAACCCCACGTCCGGGAAGTAATGATTGTGCCTCGCGAACTCAAACTTCAACCTGCAACGTTGACAAAGATTGCCCAGGTATGTCGAGTATATTTACTCGGTACTATTAAATTAGGGATTTTTTCTCTTTTTGAGAGAGAGTCCTCCTTTCTTTGAACTGGCTGTAATCCTTCGTTCTCTGGAAATGTGAATATAGGAGCGAAGAAATGCTGTGAAAACGGGTGCAGTGTGCGGTCATGCAGAAATGCAATTTACCCCAACACGCCATAAACCGTGAGAAAATGAAGAGGAACTCGTTCATGCGTGTCCAGCAAGAATCAAAAGCTAAAACACTCATCCACAACAACTGTCCTAAGCATTTCACTTTACTCTTAAACCAAACGTTTCTTACAAGCTTGTGTGTATATGTGATTTGAATTAGCAATGTCACAAAAAATGTAACACCTCATACAGTATTAGTAAAGCGCTGATGATTTTCCATCCTTTCTCACTCATAGTTGTTGTTGCATGAGTCAGAGCATTTACTTCGGGCATTATTTATCTCACCTGTTAACATCGCGTCATCGAAAATTTCCTCGAATTCCCTTCCCACATTTCGTCAGACATCATAAATCCTTCAAAACTCGATTCTTACGAAATGAAATGTCAAGAAACTTGACAAGAGTTGGCTTTTTACAACACCCTTTTCCTTTCTTGTATTCCTTTCCAAAAGTGTGTGTGTGTGTGTATTGTCAACTACTCAAGTATAAGAAATAGTTACTAGCTTGAGCTCATACATGCATGCACCAACACCTCAACTAGTTGATTAACAGGGAATCTCAATAGCCAAAAGTAAGCCTTTCATGACTGTCCAGCAGTTGTGTGTCGCCTTTCCAAGGGAAATCTTGTTGGACTTTCATTATTTGTCCTGTCGTCCTTGTCGCCCAGCTCAGACCGTGACCGTGACACAGGAGCAGACGGAGAACGTTCTCTTCTCCTGGTTTCTCCTTCACCGTCATCATCAAAATACTCCTCTTTGTCAGGCTGGGCACTGCTTCGGAACAAGCATTTTTCGACTCCTTGTTCAACCTGAAAACAAGGCAGGCTTTTCATATGAACTACAGTATGGGCATCTCATATAACAGTGTGGGTTTTTGGTTTGAGACAAAAACTCTATGAAAGTGAAGGTCTCACCTTGGTCAGCCTTTGTTTGAACTTTTGCTGTGCACTCGCGTATTCCGCTGTCAAGCGAGCCAGTCGAGTGGTCATGATTTCAACAGTTGATTCTAAATTAGAGGTCATGATGATATTAGCATGCTATTATCCTGAATAAACTAAATAACAACACACACATGCGCGTATTCTTGCAGGAATCATTAGGAACTGGGTTCCAATCAACTCACCTAGATTTTCAATTTTCTCCGTTTGAGTCATCTGAAGCTTACGCTCTCTCTCCAAAGCTTCTTCATCAATCAACCCATCTTTCATTAGCATCTGTTTACCTCGTTCCATCAAATTGTCTCTGGCTTGCGGATATTCCTGAAGAATACGCAGAATACATTTACATCGTAAATATGAAATTGAACTCTTGGTGCGAGTCACAGTTCATCATAAATCCAGAAGCTTGATTTGACGTGAAAAGCAAATACTGTTTTTCATCAACAACACCAAACAAACACTAAAGTGATCAATGAAAAAGTGTTACCCGAAGTGTATCCCAGAGATCATCCTTCGACAAGCAGAAAAGATCGGAATACCCCACACTGCGGACATTGGCTGTTCGACGATTTCCCGTTTTGTTTCCAGCAATATTGAGTAAGCTGACCTAAGATTGTGGGCATACATATTGTTGTATCCTACTAATTAGCAGACTTGCAAACTGGATTGCAATAATATTGTTTGTCCATTGCTGATACCTCTCCAAACACACATCCGCCCCCCAATGTGACAAACACCGTCTTCCCGTCATCCCCAACAACGCCCACTTTCCCCCGTTTGATAATATACATTTCACGGCCAACATCGCCCTTTCGGCATATATAGTCGCCAGGACTGAACACCTACTCAAAATAATACCGTAGAAAATTATTAAGAGAAAAAAATTCAAATACAAAGGATATTTTTAAATGGTCATCGGGCATACTTGAAGTCGTAATTTGAGTACAAGTTCTGCCAGCAGTCCTGGTTCTGCGTCCTGGAAAATTTTCACCTGCTTCAAGGTGTCCAAATGTACATGAATGGCGATTTCTGCTTTCAACTTATCTGGCAGCGAGTCAAGGACCTTAGGAAACAATGAAATAAATCCGAGTCATGTATGGCATTCTGGTACATGTAGCTTAACCTCTCAGAATTGATTGAAGGTGGGTGAGTTACGACTATACGTGCGTGGGTAATACCAAAACCTATTGTGCTACACGAAGCACTCTAATTTGAAAGCATTACCAATAATTAAAGCACCAAAACATAGCATTGTTTTTTAACAATGGACTGCTTTCTTGTCATTGCATTTGGTACAATTTTTTGCTCGCCACAATCGTTGGTTATCACAGGAGTACAAGTTCATTATTAAGAAAATTGCACAAACCTTGCCTTCGTCTAAGGATTGCTTGTTGGACCACAAGTAGTCGAACCATTTGATGACACGTTTCTCCAAGTCCTTGGAAACCTTTCGAAACTCCATGTACTGCTTGATTGAGTCCATTTTCTCCTGAAACTCCGCCCTCGCGGCATTCATGTACGTAATCATACTGCCAATGTTTCCGACGATGGTGGCGAAAATCAAGACGCCCACCAGAAAATCCGTGACCACAAATATATACTCAACGTCCTTTTCTGGGGGTGGCACCTCCCCAATGGTCGTCAGCGTCAGTGTAGACCAATAGAAGCTAATCGGACATTCACAATATGATCTGCATGTTTAACATTATTCATTTTTGAATGTTTAATCGCGAATCTTTATTATCTGGTACCTGTAGATGTATTGGTGAGCCAGGGAGCCATTTCTGCCGATAGAAATGTTCTTGTACACCCACCCGTCAGTGCCAAAGCCAATGAAGTAGCTGATCCCGAAGTAAAAGCATCCGTTCCAATGAATGATCACGAGAATAGAGAGGATGACACGACCAATTCGAAACGCATTTGGGAAGTTGGTTCGAGATTCCGTCTTTTGAAAAAAGTCCATCAAACGGTACACCCTCGAGAGTCGGTTCAGACGAAAAATCACGGGGCATGGAAGCTCAATTTTGCACTCCGAAGGATAAAACAGGTAAGCCAAATCTGTGGGGAAGAGGCTGACAAAGTCCAGTTTGAAGTACACAGATTTGAAGAAGTTGAGGCGCAGTTTTGACAGATCCTTTACCATCATCCCATCCTCCAAGTATCCTACCATTACACAATAACGGTAAAAATTGCTTTTATTCAGTCAAATTGGCAAAGTTTTACAAACCAATGTAGTTTTCTTGAGACCTTTGCAATGTTACCTTCGTGCGCGTGCACCATCGTGTCCAAAATGTAGATCAGGTCCGCCCCGTAGTCGAGAAAGTACCAGGCAATTTTCCCTGCATTTTGCAACTCCCAGAAAGTTGAACGGCCAATGATGAAAATGACGTTGTACAAAACGGCAATTGACACAACCCCGATCCACTACACAATCCACACAGTACTTAAAGACACAGCTTGGCCGTTTCCTTTGAAAGTTGAATTTGTGGACGGAGTGACTTACTCTGTAATGCCCAGGTTTGGACGCGTCTATAACACATTTTTGTGCAATTGCTGCTCGTCGCTTCTCCCAAACTGATTTCTCCATCCGACTGCCGGACCTGGTACTGTCGGCCTCACTCCCGGAGGGGTTAAATCCCATGCCGAATTTTTCCAGAAAGGAGTCCGGCCGGTCCGGTGGCTTTGGCGCTGTCCTGTTGTTCGCCCACTGTCTCAAATTCTGCCAACGTGATTGAAATTGAGAGTATTGAAGTCGTTGACCCTCTGATCATTTTTTCAATCACTCTGGCGTCAAGGCTATCTATTGCTTTTACCTGGAATACGTTGACAAATCTAGCCAGGTTTTCCCTCTTTGTAGGGAAGGACATTGAATTGTTTCTCGTGTCCATGGCATTGTCCAGCCTGACAATCTCTGAGCACGCGTCATCCTGTAGTGACGGATGTGACTGTGCTGAATTTATACTTGGCTCACCCCCACCCCCACTGTGATTACTGTTGGCACCGGAACTCCGTCGGGCTGACGGCGATTTCAACTCGTTCACGGAGGTCGCTGTTGCAGGAACTTTGTCACTAATCGTGGCAATGCTCTGCTGTCGATCTCGGTTCCTCGATTCTTCCTGTTTTTGGATTGACACTTCATCGAAGGAGAGCCGAGGTTTGCTCCGTGGCGATACTAGAAAATTATCACCATGAAAATGTTGATGCCATAAACCAACCGTCACCAATCCATTAACAACGGTCGAGTAAAGATATCTTTACGGTTTAACAAACTCCAAAATAGTTTTATGAATGCATTTAATTAAAGTCACGTTATACTTGAAAAAATAATTGTTCGTGATGTATTATGATAACTCGAGTATAGATTTATGCTCAAAACTGCGATTTTTAAGCATTTTATCGTATTCTATGTATTTGGTGAAAGTCCTCACACATCAAAACGTGCTCTTTTTCTGTGTGCTAATTTTTTCCTGTCGTAGTTCCGCTCTGCTTTCGCCGTATCACAACATCACGGCTTGAAGCAGTTGACAATCTGTAGTTGGCTAAACTTCGAATTCTAAAAAAATTCAACATAAAGCAGATCAAATTCATTGATCGTATTTTGACTATTCAGTTTGAATTCGCTTCCAGCTCACAATTTGGAAAACAAAGGTCCTCAGGGAATAATCAGACACACATGACACACGTAAGTGCAAAAACCCATATTATTATGCTTCCTATAATTTAAACTAGGCTGGCATTATAAACAAAAATGTGGAGATAGTTGTCTACATTGTAACGGAATTAAAAATACATAATTAGCCGTAGTAAAAAGGCAGTAACTTTCACGTCAACAAACGTTTAGCACTGCAACGCCATCATTGCACACTACGCAAAATGTAGGGTTATATTTGTAACATAAAATTATAGAATTTACAATTATAACATTACGCCAAGAAATTACCCTGTTTGTTAGCTTTCGGATCAAGCATTGAGCTGGATGTCGTCGATGAGGACGTGGCATTTGACAAATTTGACTTGGGCCGTGGTGGAACTTCCTGAGACTTTGTCGGCACTTCCAAATGAATATTTTTCGACGTTGATGCACTTTTGTTGGGCTCCACCACAATTTTTGGTGTGTTAGCAGCATCACTGCTACCCGGAGAAGGGGACTGACTCTTTGAATTCTCCATTTTTAAGAAACAATTAAATATCTGAGGAGGCCCTACTACTAAAAAACCTTCAGCTGGTTGAACTACAGGCAAACATTATTACTATTACGACAGGTTGGGTTCGCAATCACTACGAGAATTCTCCACAAAACGCGAGCACAATCTGCAGATTTTTTTTACAGGGTTATCCTCGCCTATTCCGGGTTGTTGTGTTATGCAATTTGATGTCAATTTGGGGAAACGCGTTCCTCATCCACCTTCCACCACGCACGTTCCTTTCCTCATTTGACATACATCCTCCCCATGGAGCCATACAATATCATTCTGTTGTAGTGCCAAGCTGCCAAGGCGAATAACCAGAAAAGGATATCATTGCAGAAGAGGCATGATATTATTATGATGTTGTGATGACATATCGAGTGGCTCTTTTACTCTCGAGTAGGAAACCAGCAGATACATAATATCGCCTAGCTTCTATTATTGTAATTGCGAAAAAAAGACTCGGAATCACAGAAGGGAATGTAATGCCAGCCATTTTATCCTGTCATTCGGTTTCCTCGCAATACATGTATTATTATTATCTCTGCTTACTAAATACCAAGTCTCTGTATGTGGTCTTGTGCCTCTCACAGGGAAGCAGTGTAGCCATGTCAAGTTCACATCGATCACTTGCAAATCATTACTTTGAGTAGACTATTAAAGACTCTAGGAGCGACTGTGATCAGCCACCGACCGGGGCAAACAATTTGAGGAAGAACTTTCACTTCCAGTCGGCGGAAACCACTTTCATATTCTTTGTCTCTGCACACAAATTTCCTTCCTCATTTGCTTGAGCTACTTGTTAGGATGTTTGTAATATATAAGTTACATGTTCATGCATAGGGCTCGAAAACGTGATGTACTGAGATTGGGATTTGTACTACAGGGAGCTGATCCGTTGTTGGTCAGACACGTTACAATTATTTTCTTGCGGAAGGAATATTATTGGGTCCAGTAGGTCACACACAATTGACACGATTATTTCGTTACGCTCATGCTTTTGTCAAAGTAATTTGCTCGGAGTGAGAATTTTCACATTCGCTCTAGATACTCGGTGCACTCCACAGTTTTCCGACATTTCTGGAACGTTAAACTATCAAATAAAACTGAACGGACAACGTGTCGCCTAACCTGGAGTGTACTTGGCTGTAGTAAGACTGTGGAGCATAAATGATGAAACTGATAAAGCAGGATTCCCATTACCGTCTTTGGACGAACGTGTTGTAATCATAATTATGTCAACAGGGAATATGAGTAACGATACGAGCGACGTAATAGAATTAATGAATGGACCGGAAACCCAGTCATTTTCACTGCCAATTTCATCTCTCTGCTTCGAATATTTCTCTCCCGTCACCACACGAGAGTGAACAGATATATTGCTTTTTTACTGATATTTCGTCATATTTCTGGCAATGCATACTATGCTTTGAGGGAGATGTGAACAAGGACTCTGAAAAATGCTTCATCTCACCTTGTCTAGTCTTCTCGGGTTGTTACTACTAGCCTGGAAATGGCGAGTTTCAACAAAATATTGACTCCATGCCATTATTAGTGTGTTTGGTGTACATAAAAGTGGAACATGTTATCATTATGAAACTCCAGTGGGCAGTTGGAATACTTCGCGAAAACTTGTCTAATACTGAACAATAAACCTAATGTAAAAAGCGGTTCCTTCCAAACATGATAGAAGAAAACGCCCACTCCATCAATCAGTATTTTTCCTTGTGCTATGACATGCAATTAATTTACCAACTCTCTTTCCCTTTTTTTTCCTGTGTACAACGAAACTACGCTATGCAAACAAGGCAAGAAATTGAAACTCTTAAAAAATCCTAGATTGATTTAGTTACGAAAAATGCCAACATTTCAATACGTTAGGACATCTATGTGAATCGTAAAGAACGAGTGACAGCTATACCTATTGTTTAAATCATATTATAGAAAGCCGTGTCACAACAAAGTTTGCAGGAGACAAGACTAGTAATGGGATGCTTCAGTGTATAATACAACAGACGAAACAAAAGCTGATGGCATCTATCATCAATGTAGTTCACATTGTTTTGCGTTGCGAAGATCTTATCTCATCTTTATGCTAACAAGGTAAAATATTCTGAAATATTCATACCGAATGACGTGCGTAATATGGGCATTTGATATTGGAATTGAAAGATATAACATGATCAATTCTCAAGGTTTCAATTTGAATTTCTACACTGTCCAACAGACATGAATTACCTTGAATTTGTACCACCAAAACAGTCAAATCAAACAACCATAAATCAGAAAAATGTTTGACTGCACAAGGAGTTGTGAGTCGCACTACCGTATCATTTTTGCAATCTTGAAGAAACAGGAATAATGCGTGAATTTGTTGATGACAGTCGTCAAAGTCACTTGAAATCAACAATGTGTTGATAAACATTGCGTTCAGACATTAACCCCACTCAACTTTTTCAAGGTTACCAGAGACGCCGACTTAACAACGTAAATCCAGCAGAGTGAACCATTGATAGCAGCTTTTGATATGGGAGATGAAACTGCATGAATTAGTTCGGCATATGTGGTGAAATAATTTGTATTAAATTGACGACGGTAAATACACACGCGAGCAAATAATATGATTTTTTTACTCTATATGGCGAAACAACTCATCTGCGAATATCAGATGCAGGCTCCAACATGTGCGTTTTTTGTTTTAAGTGCATCTGTGTAGTATGATTCACATATTCTACTCCGAGAACAAAGAACGCATTGGTTTTTTTCCATGGATGACAAAGGGGCCTACCACATGATTTTTCTCAGATCACTTGTACCAGCAACCCGTCGGTCGCATTCGGTACTCGTACCTGAAACAACGTTTAGCATAGCACTCACGAAAGCATAATATTATGAACAAACAGTGCCAAAAATGAAAAGCACACCTACGCTGTTGTTTGTTTGTTAAGTTTAAATGGATTCAAATAAAAACATTTCATATAGCTTCGAAGGTTTTATGTGAATACTACTGGGTTAGCAGATAACTGTCGTGACACTGTAACATCTTAACCCCAAGTGCCAAGTACCTACTACAACTATTATAAAAAACGGACAGCGATATGGACCTGCTGCTTTTCCTCGTTTATGATACATTTATCAATCAAAAGTGAGCCACAATAGTAGGAGTTCCATCACGGATTTGCTTAGGTGCATAAAATATCACACTCGTGCAATTTTATCAAATGGCCTGCCTGTCAAATGCAGATTACTGCCGATTTCATTAAATAAAGCGTATCATGAAGATGCTCTCATCTCATTTCATGCTTTTGTTGTTGTTGCAAATTCACCCTCGAAGCTGCACTTGAAACACATGTGCACTCTGTTATGTAAATCTTGTAAAATCTGTTTCCTCCGCAAGCTTTTCCACCAACGCTTACTCATCGTGCCTGCGTCTCGCCGCACATGAGTCAATAAGGTTGCCACTCTGTGTCGCATAACCATAACCTCTAGATTATGTGTACGTGCCGAGCACAGCCCAGCATAGTTATCCAATAATATAATATGCAATCTCAAGAGCGATGGAGGGGAAAGGGTAGAGGAAAATTACAACTCATTTTCATTCTCTTACGTGATTGACGGGAAGACAAACGATTGCATGAGTTAAGCAACGAAATGAAGAAAACCCGTGTGTGGTCCACTTGGTTTGAATTCTTTTGCATGCATATTATGCCAGGAACTCGAGCGAGAGTTGGGAGCATCGATGGTTTTGTGGTTTTGAGGAAGAGCGTGTCATCTTCACTCCTTCTTAAAAATAAACGTGACGGGTGAGATCATGCCTGCTGTTTGTTTGCTGTAGAAACTACACCAAAAACTGCAAATGGGTATAATATTGAAATCACATCAAAGCACCACTTCAATCTCAGCCAACATCTTGATGACTCCCACAAGCTGGATGAATACGGCGTTGACTTGACGTCAAAAGCTCACGGCTACTGCCCACTTGATAATCAATAAGACTCAATGAAGACGACGACGAAGGTCTTTGCTGAAAATAAAAACAAGAGCGACAGCTACAAAAATGCAGATATTATGTTTTATTTTACTTGTATTCATACAATCACACACTCTTGGGACATGCAAACGTCTTTTCATCAGAGGCAAAGTTTCTGAAATGCCAAAATCTTCCAAATCATAGTTGGTAGGTAAGGATATGTAAAATGAAGACTGAAGAGTTATTAAGTGAGAGGTAAGAAGAGCATGGCAGAGTGAATTTTATTGGTTCGCATGGAAATTTTGTGTTGTGCATACAAGAATGCATAGATGCACACAACATCATAAAAGTTGCATTCCACTCTCACTGTCAACATCCGTAATATGGATTTTATTTTTTGGGGGAAAACTTTCTCATCGTCAGAGTATACCGAGATGACAAGGAGCACGAGACCTTGAATTCCAGGGAGTGTTCAGATTATATCTCAAGGGAAAATGCGGATGACTTTCGCTCAGCCATACTTTGTGTTTCATGGTTGTTTTGAACTTTTCTTAAAGTTAAGAACAATGATTTGAACTCATGTTTTAGCGAGTGCTGACAAAGCGATGACGGTGAGAAATTTTAATTGGGCCGAAACCCATAGACTTGTCACAACACAAAAATCGGCATGCATTTCTTGTATCGCTCATCATCGAATCACACATCATTCACGAAAACCCCTCTTGAGTGCATGGAGTGCGCTGCAGCTTATCGAGATCATAGGTGTACTTACAATCAAGAGTACAATGATTGGAGTTGTACTCAAGTTGGTGGTAAAGTGCACTGCTTGACATACACAATCACATCTACATTTATCCCAAGGAAATGAGCGCTTTTGAGCACGCACGCCGTGAAAGCTACTTTGCACATTTAGGTTATAAGTACATAGACACGATAATGTGGTACAATTACAGTGGCTTTGCATTTTGTAAGTGTAATTTAAGCGAAACACTGTAGTCACATGTAAGAAATGTGCACTCGCACTATGGAAATACCTACTTTCTCTCTATTCTCTGTCGTCTGTTGCGACTTAAGCATAGCAACAGCATCAAAGGTGGTCTATATAGAGTTTGGCTGGGCAGTCACATGCAATCGGATTTTGTTTCCTTCCAAGATAGCAAATCAACTTCGTCCATTTCTCTCAAAGCAGTGGAACACAAGCATCAAATCACGGACATAGTTCCAGTTAGAAACAACGAGAACAAAAATCTCCTCAACACTTGTTGTGAAGTGGCGTAATGAACACAAAGTGTGTAGGCATGTGCATGCTCGTGCCTTGTCGTTGACAGGGAAACGGGCCATGCAGTATTGATTGCAACAAAATAAAATGTATATCATCCTTTTTTTAAACTAGTTTCTGGATTCTTATGATGAACGCTTCAAACAACAAGCACTCGACAGAGTATCTACCTCAGTTATCATAATTAGCTGCAATAATATCTATTGTACGCGAATCTTTTGTAAGGAGATAAATTTTGCACTATTTTCGGCATGAACTGAGCGTATACTGCTTCTATGTAAAAGGCATTGCACAATCTGAACAAAGCATGCAAGCGTTCAAGAGGGCAGAACGTGTGTACAACCTCATCAGTAGGGCCGATTAATAGCATTTAACGCATTTAAAGCATCGCGTGTGTTTTAACTATGAATGGCCATATTATTTGATGTGGCATTAAGTAATTGATGAAAAATAAGCAATTTTCACTAAAAATAAAAAGCATCCTGACTTGGAGCATAAAAAGCATAATGGCCACAAAATCAGCATCGAAAAGCATTCCAGACATGATTTTAAAAAAATTACCACAGAAAATGTCAATAATGCATCAGGATTAACACCAAAATGATATTTTCAACTACACCGCTACCGTCAAATTGTATCCTCAACTTCAGCTACTGCTACTATTCATGTACTTTTTAAAAAAGGTTTCCGACTTCTATAATCAATGTGTAAACAGGCGGCAATACATATGCGTGGAATCTGGTTGAAC
>JAHZMW010003451.1:0-24523 GCA_027743745.1 Alloscopus bannaensis | reverse complement strand
ACGGACAGACACACCGTGCATTCTTATAAGTATCCTTTCACTCACATGCTTCGCATGTTCATTTCAGTCTCCTAATAATGGTGCCATTTTCCCCCATACACCATACACATTCACATTACATTCATAGTCTTTCCTTGCATTCTGTTCTATCCCCTTTCACTCACATATCAATTCAGCTAAGGTTTACAATTAGTCAAAGTCTGGTATGTAAAGTAAGTAATTCATATTCAAACTATCCAAATACAATTACAACGTTCATTTTCAGGTAGTTAGGCACCGAAAGTATCCCCAAGTTCATACCATAAAAATTCAACCACGCCATAATAACCAATAAATGAAGCTACATAATCTATCGAGTC
Organism: Alloscopus bannaensis; assembly: GCA_027743745.1. Lineage (NCBI taxonomy): Eukaryota > Metazoa > Arthropoda > Collembola > Entomobryomorpha > Entomobryidae > Alloscopus > Alloscopus bannaensis. The sequence goes on along the minus strand of JAHZMW010003451.1, from coordinate 24,164 downwards.
ATTGTATACAAAGCTAACCGTTAGTCTACAAATAAATTGTAAGATTAAGTCACGAGAAGGGTGAGATCAGTTCTTTGTAAGTCTGCAGAAAATTTCTTTACAAAAGTCTACTTACATTAACGTCACTACATTTACAACCAAAAGGATGAAATTGATGATACTTTGTATTGCATACTATATTCTCCTTTTCCCAGTTTTCAATGAAAGAACGACATTCAACACACAGAGAATGAATAGCACTCAGCGGCCTAATTTCAGTGATTTCTTTCCCTTTTCGGCCAAATGCTGTAAATACCTAGAGCTTTACAATTTTCATGTATGTATGTAATACCATAGCCATAGCCTACTTGATATTTTACTAGTAATATCAAGTAGGCTATGGTAATACAGCAGATGTCTGAGCAAGTTAGCAATTCCTTCTTAGTCTTTTACATAGTAATTTATCATGAACGACCAACGACCACGAACAACAAAACCGTAAGAGTATGTAACTAACCAAATTAGCTCACAACCAGAGGCGAACTTTAGACAGAGTAGACAATGCAATCATTATGCTCGCAGAAATAAATACTTTGTCAGTGTATATAGATGTATAAATATAATATGTGTACTATGCTACCACAAATCATATTATGATCAAACTTATTAAGTATGAGTAATGAGTACCACAATGTGAGTATAATACAAAAATTGACGAGAATGAATTTAACCGTGCAGAACACTCGATCCGCCGCAATACATTTTTGTAAAATCTGAATTGAATCGTCTCATTCTCGTCTTTGCTATTTGCACCTACAGCAAAGTTGAGCAAAGTACAAAGTACTTCGAAACAACCAAGGCACGAGTGTAAACCCTTGAGTTGACATAGAACTTCTAAATGAGTGTTTGTCGGATCCTTCCTATGCTTAAACATTAAGTACGCGTGTATCAACAATGAAAGTTGAATCGGCCTTCCTTGAGGTATACATTATCTTCCATTTAAAACTAAAGTTGAGTAATTACATCTAGTAATGTTTACGTTTCTAGTAAAGCCCTAAATGTATGAACACACCCTGAAATGTACGTATTATTTTTAAATGTACTCACGAAACAGTCCGAAACGCCAACCTTCTACTAATGATTAAAGAATTTTCCCATTTTTAGTATTTTGCTAAGTCGCTGTTTTGGAGTCTGCATCCCCTTTTTCCATTTTCTTGCAGAATTTCCACTTGCACCAGCAGCACTGCTCAGGCCATCTGTTGAGGTACTGGTACCGGCTGCTGGCTGTTTACGAGTGGGAGATGGTGACGATTTAGCGGAAACACCAGCCTTCTTTTTCTTATGACTATCGTTTGGTTTACGCTTGAAAGACAAGGTTTTTGGCGATGATAACTGAGATCTCTGTAAAACAGATTGAGAACGTCACGTAGCTTGAGTTTTCTATTGACAATTATCAACGATACGTTAAACATGAAGCACAGCGAGAGCTTATGTAAGCAAAGCAAAGGCTTGACCTTAAGGACAACCTATAAAGAGATTACTTCAAATTATGACTTCCACTTTGCTTTAAAGGACGGTTAAAGCTTGACAAGTGCAATGAATTTAATGTATGTATGTAGATGGCAACATTTCTCATTTGATCATACAAGAATTTAACTGGAAAATTAAGAACAAGTGACCAAAGTGACCGAGTACGGGCTCTACGAATCAAAGATATAGCTACAAAAGTTGCAGAGAATAGGAAACTACAAAAGGAGCAGCAATATAAGATGATTATAATTACTTTCAATTTCACTGGTCTTGAAGCTGCTTCTTCCAGACCCTTTTCTACGGCCTTCCGTTTTGCATTTTGTCTTGGTGTTTTAGCATTCCGGGAACCCACATTTCCCAGTTTTCCTGAAGGACACCATGTTTCGTCTTCATCGTCCCGTGAACGCTTTTTCTTTTTCCGTTTCGTACTTTCATCATCCGATGCAACCAGCGGTAGATATACTGATAAAAGAAAGTTTTGTTTAATTTAGTGCAATAACTCTTTTTAATTTTTATTAAGCTCTTGGTAAATCAGACTGTTTAAATAGTTTTATACTCACTGTAGTCGTCATCCTGATGAACTGGCTTGATATCTATCTCGTCTGCATCGTATGTTTGTGAACCTTTAGCTAAAATACTATTTGTCATTGCACCTAGACCAACAACAGTTTCCTTCACTGCGTCGGTTGTGTCACTGTAATAACGTTCACCAAACAGACACTTATGATGAAGTTTGCTAAATATCTGACATGCCCTTACTTACTGCTCATCGGAAGTGTACAAGTTAATGCTTACTGTGATTGAGCAACCCGCTCCGCATAGTTAGACGACTTAATTAACTCTTCCATTCCATCTAACGCTCCGGCCAGTGCATCGTTGAGGGTTAGGGACGCATTTCGTCTGTTATGGGATTGGGACTGTGAATTATTGATTCTGCTTGAACACATTTTGGTTTCGCCTTTACTTTTGTGTCTGTGCTTATTCGATTCACTGTCGGTGTGTCTTTTCTTATGCTTCCGTCTATGATGATGTTTCCTAGATTTTTTGTCTTTGTGATGATTTTTCCTATGAGACTCCGACGATGGTACACTCGTATCAGTGTCCCAGCGTTTGCTGTTTTTATCCATCGTTGTCTCATCGATGTATAAACAGTCAAAACTACTTCTCGAGTCTTCCTCTGACATACCCTTGTTGCCTCGTAGACCTATTTTTGGGACCACAATAAACAGATATAACCACGCGCAAATATTCTGTATTTTTATGTTACAGCCACCACATATTATATCTAACCTGATATACCACCCCTTTGTAGAACCTCAGGACCTAACAAAGTGCTGAATTTACTTTCTTCTGTTGAGGGGATACTTGAGTTTTTATCCCCTAGTTCACTAACAAAAAATACAGTAAAACATTCAGAACATAAGTCTAAAGCACTCATATCACGAATAGAGAGGAACCATGCACGGCAAAACATATAACTATTTTTTAAAAATATAAAGTGAAAATGAAGTATGATTGTCCTATATGCGTGATGTATATACCTCGTGTGTGGACTTGGGGACCACTCGTCCATACTTTTGCGGCTAATTTTCATTTTTATTCTAATCTGAGCGTCTGGCGATCCTAAAGATATATCACTCATAGTTGTATCTGGCTGTATAGATGCTCCCAGTTCAGTTTCAATTGACGATTGTGTTTGATCGTCAGAGAGCTGAAAATTTAGTGGTGCTCGTTTATGTCGTGGCGAGTCCCGGGTTGTCTGAAAATCATGACAAAGCAAGTTCTATCTAACTAATGTTTCGTTGCAACATGTCATAACGTTAACAAATCACATCTTCCATACTTAAGCTGTATTAATTTACAAATAAATATAATATATCACTTACATTTTCACTAAGATTACGAGAAAACCTTTCTGCTAAACGAATTTCCTTTGATAATTGTTTCACCACGAGATGTGGATCTACGTCAATTGGAATTGCATTCTTCTTTGTCTGAAAAAGAAAAATTAAAAGTACTAGAACGATACATTTTCTGCTATTCTGCTCTCTGACTTTCGGTGTTTGTACACCCGTCTATTTTAGAAGCTAGTGAAGCTACATGAGGACAAAATAATGGAGAGTAGCACCAGTGCAGTAATATACTGCTGATGATGAGTAGTGATCAGAATCTTACTTTGTGAAATGTTCAATTCAAATTAATAGTGAGTGGTAGGGTGGTAAACCCAAATGTACCTGAAGCTCTGTAATCCACGCCTTTAAAGTACGGACGAGATCTCTGACACCTTGCAAAATATGGGGTGGAATAATGTGTCTGTGAAATTTGTTCAATTCTACTGCCAGGCCTTTTGCAGCATACCAATGAGTCGTTTCAAAGAGAGGAAATAGATATTTTGACGCTATAGCACTTTTCCTTTCCATCGAATGTATCCTTATAATTCAACAAATAAATCCAAGTCATAGTACATAAATACATACTACGTAGTCTTTCAAATTAGTTGCGAGCCCTGATATCGCAGACAAGCAACGCAATCATGAATGTTTAGCTTTTAGCTGTGCTTACTGCAACTGTAAACCCATGTTCAGCTCATGGAGAAAGTTTCCACCAAAAACTAATGAATCATGTGGAGTATAAACAGCGTGAATCCCTGCGCAAACAAATTAGAATATATTTACACGAGAAATTACGAAGCGGTGGTGTTACCAAATATGCGACACTTACATCCTGTTGGAATGAATAGAGTCTGTCCTTTGTCTAAAACGCAGCGGTAGCATTGTTGCACCTACATACAACATTAACTATTATTAGAAGAACTGCAACTTGGTTCGATTTTTAAACCATCACAAAATAATTTTGACAAGTTTTGACTAAACAGGTTTACTCTCACGTACTTCATCCGGTAGGAAACAGTCCTTGCCAAAGTCTCCTCTAAGCCATTGGTTGTACAGATCCAAGTTTACTTTTGTTGGCTCTATCAAGTAAAATATCTTTTGACCCTGCGAAAAACATAAATAGACAATTTTAGTCTATCGCCCATCCAATATAACAGTTTTAGAACAGTGGATATTGTACCCATAAAATGTGGTACCACACACTGGTTCCACCGAAATCAATATGGAAATCAGTGTACGAATCTTTTGCACTAATGAGACAGTATTTCGACACAGCTGGCTTTGAAACTGATCCTTCCGAAACTGCAGCAGATTCCGGCCAGAATTTATTTAAAAAATCCAACTTCCGTGCCACATTAGGAGCTTCAATTAGGTTTCCAAGCCTAGAAAAAATTTGAAAAGCAAATATGATGACCTGTAAATCACGGACAGTAGCAACTCACTTAGTTTTAAAAATCTTACTAACACATTCTTGTAACTCACAATGTATAAACAAGTAAGAATACGCTTACTTCATTCAGCTTACCTAGTATTGCTAACTTCTAGACTGATTAGATTTAACAGTCGTTGCCTGTTGCTGTCAGTGAAATAATTTGAAAATTCTCTGAATGTCATCTGAAATTCGGTTTGCTGTTCAACATCAATTACATCGACGATTCTGTCCGAGTCCAAATAACGTTCAATGTCATTCACTGTGAATGTATGCGGAGGAATCCGTAACCCTAGGCCATCCATTTTGTCAACAACAATGGGGCGAAAAAATCCATTCGTCACTAACTGATCAACTTTTACAAAAGTTCCATTTGCGGCAGAAATAATTATCTCATCAGATCTATATTCATCGGCATTTATTTGGGTTACAACTCCGGCATTTAGTTGTTTTATGAAAAATATATTAACTGCACCACTTACGGTAGAAAGCAAAATTCCTTGAGACGTCTTCGAAATTCCGGTGAATACCGTTTATTCATTAATTTACGATTCCCATCAAATTCTGATCTTGGTTTATCTACAGAAAGTACACTGCGTTAGAGACAAATCGTGATATGGCAATACAGCACAGCCTGCAAGCAAATATTTAAATATGTAAGACTAACATTTCGAGGGCCCGGAAACTTTTTCGCATCTAGAACAGCTATAGCTGTCAATCCAATGGGATTCTTTCTCAGTTATTCCAACACAGCTGAAACCAGAGACATCATAAATGTAATCAGCCATATATTTCAACAGAAGATTGATCTTATAAATATGGGACGTACTCTCCATGAAACCAGTTCTGGCAGTGGTCGCAATGAATCATAAATCGTCGATTATTCACATCCCAAGGAGTTTGACAAATGCAGTAGAGCTGTTCTTCTGAGACTACTTCCATTGACATCCCGTCTTCTCCCAACGTAATTGACATTTCTGTGCTAACTTGCAGATCCATATTGTTGCCAAAAGGAAGTTCAACACAATTCTTCGAAACTCAGCAGAATGTCAATAATTGACAATTACGATTGTCAACAGAAAAGAAATAAAGACAGCTCCAGCCTATAATTTATATTTGATATTGAATAGTGTTAATCAGACTGGATTTCGCTTGTGACAGAGTAAAAGTGTTTGGTTCTTAGAGTACAGAAATAAAAAATCTTCGTTAAAATATCTTTGCTTGGTTAGGCAGGATATTTTGCTCACTTTCTCTACTCCTGATCCAACAACATCCGTCACAGGATGATAACGACGTCACCATAAACGTTAACTGAAGGTGGAGCTGAAAGCGTGTCAACTTTACGTCAGTTCACACTCCTCTTCCTGTCGCAAGCAGTGTTCGTGATTTCACAAGCTTCATCAGAGATTTGCTTCCTCTGCTCTCGATAACTCGTAATCTACTCACGACGAACGTCAGAATAATCATGATGACCTCATGACCTGGTAAATTTCTCTTTACTAAGCCACCGCATTCTTTCCACTGCACCGATCCGACCAGCAGTAGTCCAGTCCTCAACCTCCAGACTTCCCTTATATGACCTCGATTTGACGTCCAAGAGAAGTAATTCGAATCCCATTCAAACTACTCTAATACAAAAAAAGAAAATATTTTATTCTCATCGATAATCACACAGATGACAGAGTACGAGTACAGTGACAGTAAGTATTTGTGGAACTGGTACTAACAGCTTATAGATTCTCTCTCTGAAACTGTAACAAATCCCATGTATTTACCTCAACGCTTATCTTTACGTTTGCCTCTGTATTTACCTTATCTATGAATTGACCTTGATTGGCGAATTTTTCGATATGGGTCATAGGTGGTTCTCTTTCTGATGTCCTTGGCGTTCATGGAGTCACTTGATTGTCACACAAAGACAAAGCCAGAGAAGCCCACGGTTAACTTGAACTAATTGCAGCTAAAGGCTTTCGAACAATACTTCAACCTCAACGATCAGTTCGAAATTGCGTTCCGTGTTGAGCTTTCTCTGACCCGAAAAATTCCGATCCAACAAGCAACGGACTCGACTCGACTGGCTTCTTGTAAATTTATTCAAACAGCGACAAGAACAACAATAACAAACACTAAAAAGAAATATTCAAGCGCTTGCGCTTGTCTATCAATGACTGAAACTGATTCTGTGCATTTTGGAAGCCCACAATCAACCATGCACACCATAACCAAAAATCTCATAGTGCCCCAACTAAAAAAATCAGTTATGCCGAATTTCTTGTCCATATCTCACACAGTCATGAGTCACAGCACAGTATCGCCAAATTTTCGAGCACGTTGTGTCATTTGTTGTTGTTCCGGAGAAGTAAGTAACTATTCAGTTAGTGGCTTATTGGGGTGGCTTTACGGGTGACAGAAGAGTGGAAAGTTTCCTCAAACTCCTCTTAAAAAAGGAAATTAGTAAAGGAGGCTATCATCATCAATTACGTTTCAGTAAGGTGAGTAAGCTTAACTAACTTGAACTTGAAATCTTTCACGTTCAACATTCATTTACGCGATTGAAAGAAAAAACCGAGTTTATTTTTTTGTGAGCAGTAAAAGGACGTTAACGTTGGGAGGAGAAATGAATTGATAGCAAAATCAACCATAATGAACAGGAACGACGATTAATGACAAGTCACACGACACGACGTGTTTTGTTTTGTTGTTCGAATTTGCCTGTGGATGCGTCGTTTGTTTTGTACTTAAAATGTTGACTTCTTCCGTTCTTGGGAGCAATGCAACTTGGAAGGCTGGGAGAAAGGGGTTACAGACATTTGTTGTTCGACACCAGAGCAGTGGATTGGATCGTGTTACTGGTAACTTGAAAAGATCGCCGGCGACTTCATCAAACGACGGGGCGAGAAGATGGCAAACAAAATTTGCGTACCCCGAAGGGATGACGGCATACGAAGAGGATTACACGGAGGAAGCGGAGTATCCAGAAATTGACCCGGAAACGCATTTGTGGAATGAGCACAGAAGGAAGCGACGGCAAGATGTGCTGGATTGGCACATGAAGATTAGAAATGCTAGTTGCCCAGAAGCGAAAAATTTGGAGTTCAATATGCCAAAGTACAATTTTTGTAGACCATTTTAACTAAACCATTCAACTTGAATGATTAAAAGTGTACAGTAGTCGTCTAATACCGAACCGAAGTAGCATAATAATTACAATTGTTTCGACAATTTGCAGACAGTTTGGGTACATCGTCTACAAAGTCACGGAAGACTGTTTTGACTACGATAGTCTCAATGCTTACAAGTTTGTAACTCGGACGCATGTTGCTGCGCGGAATCAATTGCCAAGCGTGTACAGCTCGACAAGTTTGTCCGAGAAGGTAGACTATTTTACTGAGAAAGTAAGGGAGCCATTAAAGGATGTACTAAAATTCGAATTGGATGCATGGTATGTTTTTAAAAATTGAATTATACGTATCAAGCCTTCGCAAATTGTGACTATGTTCATTTTAATGCTATTATTTTTGCTTTTTAAAAACAGGAGATCCTTCGAAAACAATCCCAGCGTTGTGCCAGAAGCAGTTGACTATAAAAAATCTTCATCAATTGTTGACCAAGTCAATAGAACTATTTTGTCAATACTAAGCAAAGAAGCTGAATACTTGAAAGACTGTCAGGTTGATCTTGAACCAAATGTAGAAGCTTTCTGGATGGTTGGTGGTCAGGAGCCATCATATAAACTGCAAAACAGACGCAAAGGATCTCTAAAGATTAAGGGTGAACGCTTTCGGGCTAAACACATAAAACCTGATGATCCCGTTGAGAGGTAACTCACAATTGTCAATGCAGACGTACATGATCAATCTCGGAATCTCCAATTAGTGATCTCCGAGGCTCGTTGAAAACGAGTTTAAAGCGTTTCGACTCCTTAATTTATCTTCCCTTTAAACCTGTGTCAAATTTTCATTTCCCACCTCACTTGCTTTGTCAACTCAATCGTACCATTTCAGTTTGCCATCTCAACTTACCACCTCAACTTCTACTTTTGCTTCCAAATATTCTCTAGCTTGTAAGTTGAGGTGGCGTGCGATTATATCTATGTATGTACGTACAATAATAAAATAATCTGCTTTAACTGGCATGACTCTTGTCTCCGAGCCTCGTTAGCAGGCTCTGGAGGATTGTGCATACCTGTGATATTGTCATTCTATTAAGCTATCTAGGTATGTATATTTTTATATAAATGATAAATAGTACAAAGTAAAAATTATACGGTTCTCTTCAATTTTCAGTAACTTGTGGTATGTCGGAAGCCCGCTTTTGCAAATACGATGTAAGGACCCACCTCAAAACTTCGTAGCGGAATCTGATTCTCTCTCCGTAAGATCACTAGATGAATTTCCCGATCGCTTTCCTCATTTCCTTCGAGCGTACGGTTTTCGAAACCCGGATGACTCTAGATTTGCGAGTATTATCCCTGGACATTGGAGCGGAGATAAGCATCGTTGTAACTTGATGGCGTTTCACGGACGACATCATCTTCAGCTTCCTGTTCGAGTGGAGAGCAAACACTGGTCAGAGGAAGCCGAAAATGAAGACGCTATCTATTCACAAGCGATGTTGGTTTCTTTTGGACGACTACTCGGTCAGGCTTTCTACCACGGATTTGATCAATTCGGGGATTTGCATTATCCATTCTCCACACAGACTGTAATAACGGATGGCTTAAAGTGGTCGTTTTTCGCTTATCAGCTCAATACCATAAAACTACATCGTAAGCTTCTTCTCCACCATCAGAAACATCAGTAATTTAAGTAAATAACATATGAAAACTAAATATTTTTTGGTTTTGCTTTCAGAGCTTGCTTTAACAAAAAATCAGAAACAAAACGTCATGTGGGGAACCCAGACTGAATCAATTTTTGACAAAGAAAAGCCGGACGAGCTTAACGACAACGTTGTTAAAAACCTTCTCCGATTTTACTTAAATGAGCCAGTGCCTATCGAGGCAGAATGTCCAACGCCATACTTGGGAACTCCTATTCAAGATTGGGAAGATGAAGCTGAACGAGCTATCACGTTTTTTAACTTCCGTATCCAGGTGTATCAAAGAAGTTATGTCACAGATGCGCTCCGTGGACACAGACCTCCAGAAATGTACGAATGGGAGAAAATTTACAAGGTAAACAAAACATAATTCAATCTGGACTTTTGTTATTCTGGTGTTAAACATTATACTTTTGGATTTTTGTACACTACATTCTAGTATTCCACCAACGCCTGCCGTACAATATAAAATATAATACTACTTCAGTGTTTAATTCACCATCTTTTTTCTTGTCTAGTTCTACTTTAATGCTATGCCATTGGAGGCTCGTAGACGTTGGTTTGAATTACCTCCAGGATTTCCCGGCTCGAAACCCTGGGACGACCCTTACAAACTAGTAAATCCTTTGCTCATTCGGTCAGGAGTGCAACGCCTTCTCGATGTGGCAGCAACTAAGAAAGAGGAGGAACGATTAGCCGCCGCTAAATTACAGGAAGCCGAGAAATACGGCATGGTTTTAGATCCAACTAATGCTAGGCCAAAGAAAAGATAAAAAAGGAAGGAGCAATTAAAAACTGTTAGTATATAATGTGAAACTAAGTCCGTACAGCCTAAAAGTATCAACAATTTCATTTTATATAATTTTATTGTCAGTTGTAGTGTAATGTTGCGTGCTCGATCAGTATGCAAGTAATATATTAATGCAATTATGTATGGCGGTCTGTTGTTGTAACTTTTTCATAGACTTGTGGAATAAACAATACTGAAGCTCATCCGCTACGTTGTTGGTCATGATAAGATGCAGTGCTTCATCAGGAGATTCGGATATCGAAATACATAATCCGTGATCTCAAATACGATTAGCTTTCTCTTTAGGCTTGTTGTGTGGTCACCAGCGCATCCTAACAAAGTCGAGGGGCATCACACGCTTTTGGTAAAAGCATTTGCTACGCGCGTCCTTCTTGAAAGTTGTTTTGTTCCACTTTTTCTTGTTTTTTGAGAGAGAGCGGACACAAAATGTTCCCAAATGCGAAGAATGCACAAGAGTAACCTTTTGGTCTAACACAATTCATGATTGCGTGAATGGTTCTTCTTGATGCTTCTCTACAAAATGTTTGACGTTGTTTTCATCTTGATTCCGAGTGGGGTTTACTGTCGTTGGAACCTTGAAGTTTCTGTTTAGTGAGGAACCCCGCAATAAAACAGAATTCGTTTATCAGTCTTACTTTGACAGCCTACTAAAATTGTTAGTTAACTGTTTCAGTCTCAGCTGCTGCAATTCTTTTACCATTTAAAAAAACATGCAGCAAATCGGGAGTAAACTTTATTAAATAAAGTTTATTTTAAAAAAAAAATACTCCAGCCCAGTTGCCAGTTGGTGTTTGGAGAATCTTCATATTTGATAGTATGTATAAGTTTTTAGTCGTAATTTAAGATAAAGAAGTGAGTGACATTGAAGACGACAGGATGTTCGAATTCCGTCGAGGAGTTGGGAGTAGTCATTAGCCGTCTACGGTTTTTGTTGACACTTCTTGTGCTTTGAAGTTATTTTGCGAATGTGTTTTTCTTCGAGGTACTGTGTCATGTTAAATTAGAACGGATTCTTCTGCTTTTCGCTTGACCGAAGTAAGTTTAACTAATCGAGGTTAGTGAAATATTCTACTGAAATATTTTTGATTTTATTATACAATGCAATAGTCTCAAGTGTGTTTAGTTTAACTGAAGCGTGCAGCTGCTGACTGCGAAGTTACGGTTTTCAGTTTTTGAGTTTGACTTCCTGCTTTCATTAGAAAATTTAATTTTGATGGTCTTGCTTCACTGTTTTGTCATTTTTCAACATTTATTCATCTGTCTCTCTCTTGTAGCACTTTATATAATATAAATGACACCATGAACTGCAATTTTCAGGTGTGACCTGACCTATACGGTTATCCAGGAATGGTCGGTGGCCATTAGTCGACAGAGATCCCAGATGCGGGATGATATTATGGTAAACCGATTCAAATTCTTATCCACATCCAACCACTTCTACTTGTCAACTCACTTTGATTTGTAAAATATAGATATTGTAAACTAACGTCATTTATGATAACTTTAATAGATTGTGTGTAGAAATCGTGCGGACAATGAAGTAAGTAGACATGCTTACTCATCCCACTTCGTCAAATTCAATATCGTCTTTGGTAACGATATCTTCCTTACAGCAGACTGTATCCCTTGATGTGAACAATTCTCTAAATAGCGACCCTCCGCCAAGCAATAGTGTAGCAAGGTAAGACCGTTGACAGTAATAATATATAATATTAGTTTTTCCCGTTTTTAGTACAGAGAAATAATTGGGTGAACGTGAACACGTTTTTGTACGTAATCTTAGTTATTATAATTGCTACATTAACTGAATAGTGCGAGCGAATAATTTCAGTTTGATTATCTCACATCAATCAGAGGCGAATTGGTGAGGATAAGGTGTGCGTTGATTTGATTTATTATTATGTATTTCATTTATATATAGGAAGAAGGCTCGAAAAACAAATCCCGGAATTCTGCAAAGTCCGCGAAAGCTAGCATTAGAAGAAAGTTGTCCTGTGGTTATCCGTGACGGTGAAGGCCCTTTGGGAAATGAAAAGACTAAGAGACGCAGAAAACAGAAGATTGACACTCTACCAGATGACATCTATGATTTGACTCAAGATCATGTGGAAAAGCCCAAAAGGAAAAGAGCGAAAACAACTTCTGACTCTGACAAAATCGCAAAGTCGCGTAAAAAGTGCAGTGTAAGTAATAACAGTGTGGTTGCACAATCAACAATTAGTCGAACGTCCACGAAAGGTCCAACAACAGACACAAGCAAATCACTTGAGTACAAACAAAGTGTACTAAGTGAAGTCAGACTTCCATCTAATTTGACGTTTAAAGTATTTCCAGATTTAACACGAAATTTAGCTGCTATTGGACCTTCGGAGGTAGTAATTGCAGTTGACTCGACTTGTGAAACTGGCCTAGAACAGGAACTAAGAAATGAAGGCGCAAATTCAACAGACAGAGTGAATAGTGAACTTTTGTGGTCACAATTTGTGTCTGTGCCTCATTTCCTTCCGTTAACAAGTGTGTACAGCGCCGGGGAACCATTTTCAAGGATTTTGAGATTCTCTGAGTTAGAACAGTTTACTTCAAGTAAACAGTGTAAAAATCATGTCTCTACCTTTCGCTTTTACGGCCCTCGGTATGCTAAACAAGTGCAACCATTGACTCTTCCACCGAAAGACAGTCAACGAGTCGTTGAAGAAACACAGAAAAACAAAGATGGATACCGGTGTTCGGACCTGATAATTAAGCATCCTATTCTCGGATTTTATTGCCGAAAAGTGGTGTCCTTGAAATTCATCGTCCTAAAGCGTAAACTTATTTTCCTAAGTACTATTATTAGTTTATTATTAGATACAACATATTGGTACAGACATATGAGTATCCATCCAATGTATTCAGATAAATAGTTTAGTCAATTGTCGGTTTTTCTACAGGTATGCTTAGTTATGCGTAATTTGACTCTTTTATTAATGATAACTCTCTTTCTTCGGCACATATGAATCAACAGTTGAGGTTTGTTTAAGTGACCATAATGTTTAATGGTAATTAATGATGCATTCTTGAATTTTAGGCATTCCTGGCCAGGGAAACATCGATCGCGTAATATTGAAGGCGAAAGACGTTCAGTTACGACGTTCATCGGACCTAAAGAACATTGAAATCTACGTCAATGAATGTAGCATTCCTGACAAAGCGTTGGATGTGAGTGCAATGAACCAACAGAATCTCCATCCTGTTTTACAAACAGCTTCGGGAATTGTGCCTGTGATAGGGAGAACTTCGTATGTGAGCGTGAACCCAGTTAATCAGCAGTACACTCATCAACCCCAATATCATTATGTGGAGTATCAAACTTCTGAAATTGTGCACGATCAGTACGATAACAGCATTACAACAGAATACATTTTGAGTCCCCAAAATACCACTACCGCGCCCCAGGTTTCTGGTGACTACTTTGGTAATTTTAGAACTGAAGACGGGACGCAACTTGTTTTCCTAAACCCAAGTAGTACAGACTTGTCCACCTTTATTCAACAAGGGCAAGGTCACCAACTAGTGCTTCAGCAAGAACATAACTTATATCCAGTTACGGAACAAACACATTTTCAGGCGCACATTCAACCACAAATTCAACCTCTGCGTCAGCCAGTGGTTCAGCAGTTGCAGTTTGCGCCGCAGCAACCCCAGATTAGCTACTCCACTCCAGTACAACAACAATCCTTATCAACAGGTCAAGAAGTCCAGGGAAAAATTCTTGGGCATGTATTTAGAGCCGCGAATGGGGACCCAATTTTTGTCAGTCAAAATAATGATGGAGAATCCAGCGCTGACAGCACGCAACTGAGCTTACCGCCCATTATAGAACAACAATTTTTGCAAAGGCAGCAAACTCAAACCTCTCAGTTCAGTTGTCAGACTTCGCCCTCACTAAGCGCTCCATCCAGTTCTATTATTATCCAGCCAAGTGGTAGTTACCAGAAGCAGCAGTTTGTAGTGCAGAGCAGTCCCAGTCCGTTCCCTACAAATTGTGATACAAGACAGGCCACAAGGCATGTAGCTCCTTCAACATCTTCACACCAGATTTCTACAATCGTCCAAGATTCTCCGCAACCATCTCAGGTTCAACTCCTAACACACGAACACGTGCACCATCACCAACAAGACGCAGCCTTTTCCCAAGTACCTCTTGTTGTGAAAACCCAGCCACAAGCTTCCTCTGCAATCAGGACGTACAAAGGTTTTGAAGAGCAACGTAATGCGATAGCAGCCTCGACATTTCAAACGACGAAAACGATTGTTTTTGCCGAGGATAATAAACAAAAACCCAAGACAAAGAAGCCGAAGTCTGATTCCAAACTTTCTCAGCCCTTTATTTCAGTTCCTCAGCAAGTGGAAGTGAGCCAACAGAAAGTTCCTTTGGGTCTTTCAACTGGTACTACGAATTTGAAAGTTGGTGATATAGTGAGGTTTCCGAAAACTAAATCTGGAATCTCTCCTGTTCCAGTTGGGTCCCCTAATTTTTCTACACAAAATCTTGCCGCCTCTGCATCTCTGAGTCTCGCTACAACTACAAGTCCGAGTAAACCATCTGTATCTGGAAGCCTTGGACATCTCAGTCCGGTCAAGAATCGTGGTGTAAACGCGGCAAAATCACAAGTTCAATCAGCTCTCCCAGTTGTGTCCACAACTTCAGTCTCTACTAATTCAACCCCGCCGAAAGTTTGCACAACACCAAAAGTTTTTACTGTTGTGTCGTCCCCCCGTGCTCCGGCTCCAACTCCTGTTACCCGAGTTGCCGTACAACCAGGTTATCTAGCTGTTTGTCCCCACTGTGGACTTTGTTGTGGTAATGTGACACAATGTGACAGGTGTAAAACCAAGTTCCCAGGCGATGTCAGGTTGGTGCAAAACTGTGACTGGAAAGTGAAGGGTGACACTATTGTGGTACCGACTGTGAAAACAACTGCTGCTGCGACGAGTACCTTAAATGCTAGCAAGAGTGCTTCTTCAAGTATTTCGAGTGATAAAAGTTTGCCAGTAGCAGTATCTCGAAGTGGCGACAGTAAATCTTCTACAGTGAAACCTGGCGTTAGAGTAAATAAGAGAATTATATTGATTGACAAACCTCCATGCCCAATTGTTAAATCAACTCCTACAACCACCGCAAAGCTTTCAACTGGATCTGTTCAAATTCAGATACAAAAGGACGGTGGGAGTTCTGTAACCATTGTTAAAAACCCTGTTATTAACAGACCGCCGGTAGTCAAGAAGCGAGCGTCTACGAGAAGAAAGACACAGGAGTGTATAACTTTGTCTTCAGACGACGAAGAATCCGAACCGAAACCTAAAGTCAGTAAGACCGAAGTAGAGCCAGATAAACCTCCTCAACAAGAGGGGGCTACGCCTGATAAGAATATTCCTTCAAGTATGGGAAACAAGCAGTCCAACTCTAGCACTACAAACGAGCAAAAGCCTATCTCATCCGCCAGTCCCGAAACCATGAAGAAACGTATGAGTATTAATTTAACACTCAACCCAGCAGAATCGCTTAAAAAGGAGGAGAGTATTACTTCTCCTGACGATGGTAAAGATTTCAGTGCTTTATAGTGCACAAACATTGTACAGTATATTTGTTTTTACTAAAAATTTGATTGTCAAGGTTTGAATTAATTTGGAAATTCTATTTGGAAATCATTAACAGTTTTGAAGAAGATAACGGACGTGATTAATCAATCCGGTTCTAAGATTCAGCATGTGATGCTAGACTGTAGATCAATTCGCGTTGGGTCGTACAAGGTTACTTCTAGTGATCTTGGTTTCGACATTCCTGTGACTTTTACTGATTTGGGGATTAAGTTTACTATTCCGAACGCAAATATGAGTAAGTTCTTAGGAAACGTAACGTACGAATATTTATTCACTGACAATTAACACAAGAAGAGACTACTAGATATTGACTTGATACGTTTTTTGTTTGCAGAACGTAAGCACATCCAAACCTGCATACCAATGGAGGTAATTCTAGAAATTAAGGCGCACTTGAACAAGAAGCTACCGGTTGTTTTCGTAACCACTGGTCCGCGTTATGCAAAGTGGCTTCGCGAAAAGCTTAGCATGGACGGCAGTCCTTCGTCAGAAACAAGCAATTATTACTGTCCTATGAATGGCGGCCCTTGTCAGAAGCAAATAACATTTCTTCTCAATCCAACAATTGCGGATGCCGATGTAGGGGCAATTAAGGCTATAGCAAATCAAACAGGAACATTTCATGAAATAAGTCTTGGGGAAACTAATCAATTGCTGATGAAGATAACACCACAATCCTTCAAGTCCAGCATAGCGTATAAAGATCCTTCTGGGTCTACACCGAACAGTCCCGAAGCATCGTCTGTTTCTTTAGAAGTTAAGGCACCTGTCACTACACCGGCGAGTAAATCCACAAACAGTAGTACCAGCACGCAAGTCAATACAGCAAGCTGCAAAACTTCAGTTTCTGGCGATAATTCAAATGCCAGTGAAATTCGGGATTCAGAGGGGTAAGTCAATTTATTCAAATTACCGAAATGATGAATTATTTATTTTACACAGACAATTTTTTTAAAAATTTGTACCATTTTTGAATTTGCAGGATGGTTCTATTCATTTACGAGGGGAGAAATAATATTAAAGTGCCAATTTGTCCGAAAGACATCAGTTGTTTAGGAGCTTATCAGTTTTTGAATGATCAGATCATTGATTTCTGGATGACCGTGATTCAAACAGAATTGATGAGTGATGAAGACATAAAGAGAACATTTGTTTTTGATAGCTTCTTCTACAGCAAGTTGACAGAAAAAGGGAAGAAAAGACCTTCGACGATTGATGAAAGCAAGTTAACACCTGGAGAGAGGCGACATGCACGAGTGAAGAAGAGAACAAAAAACGTAGATATATTTGAGAAGGATTTCCTGATTATACCGATAAATGAAAAGTTAGTATATTTATATTAGTGAGTGCAATATGGAGAATTATAAATCGGCTTAATGTTTGCTAAGACATTTTCTTTATATTTTGCAGCTATCATTGGTTTATCGCCGTAATCTGTTTTCCGGGTCTACAGGGATATCACGACTATGACACCTTGGAGCCTCTGCCAAATTACAAGAAGGTTAGGCTATCGACTAAATCGAAAACCGCCGTGACCTCGACAAATAAGCCCGTTGTTTCAAAGCAGCCAAAACATGAAACCACAGCTTCCTACAGTGATAGAGATGAAGCACCTGAAGACCCAGAAGAGGCTGCCGAATGTAAGTGCTTTGAGATTACGTTTTTTGGAATGAAAAAAAAATCTAGCAATTTAATGACAAGACATAAGTCCGAGACAATAGTTTCTCTGTATGATTGCATGCGTATGTATAACTGATTTTGTTGCAGTGAATTCAGTATTTACCGACTCGCCGGCCAGTGCTGTTAACAGTGAAGGTACATCTACTGAGACGGAATCCAGTGTAGTAGAAGTTGGAGCAAAGCGAAAGCTAAATTCGGCAAATCATGTAAAGCATCCTTGTATTTTAATATTTGACTCTCTGGCTGGAGAATCTCGGGCAAGAGTGTATTCAACATTGAGGGAGTATTTGAAGATAGAATACAAAGTATGTTGAATTTGACTTGCATTATATGCTTCACTAGTAATTCAGAATCATTTGTTTGTATTTAAACATCATTCACAATATTTGTAATTTCTGTTTTTAGATTAAAAAGAATGCAGATAGAGTTTTTGACAAAAACACAATACCGGGATACATGCCGAAAGTTCCACAGCAGCCCAACTTCCATGATTGTGGTTTATTTATGCTTCAATACGTGGAAAGCTTTTTCTCGAGCCCTATTGAGACCTATGACCAGAAGGAAATGAACCTTAAATCTTGGTTTCAACCTTCCATTGCAGCAAATAAACGAAAGGAGTTATTCGACTTTATCACAAAGAAAATCGAGCAGCGAGCACCACACAATGTGTCCTATATTCCTCAAGTCAGTTTTGACGAAGACGACGATGAAGATCTTACAGCAGTCGAAGACGAAGACTCGAAAGTCATGGATCCTGATTTTACAGTTAAAAGAAAAAATTCTGAAAGTGTGGATCATACGTACGCCAAAGGCGCTGATGTCTTAGTTAGCTCACCAGTTTCAGTCAGTACCAGATCTACAACTCAAAAATAGAGACACAAACAGACAATTCATCATATGTACGATATCTTTAAACGATTCTCATCTTAAGTTAGCCTTAATAAGGCATTTATGAATACGCATGTAGTAACCACTTTGGCTTTTAAGTAAAAAATACAACACCTCTATATTTTGTGAGTATGTAGTTTCTTAAATTGTAAGTTGGTATACCATCTGGCTTTAGCATTTGTGTACTAAGGTAAGTTAAAGGTGTATTTATGAATGTACTGAGTTAATGATGATCAGACTATCTATATAAAAACGAAACTCGACTGTAGTTTCATGTACAGAACTTTATACCCCATAGTGATATTACTTGCTACACAAGTGTGACGTATGTTGAAATAAAATATACACGTATATTTATAGCAATTTACACATTTGCTAAAATATTTCTGTGGTAGTTAGGTTAAGAACACCGAGAAACTTAAACTTATTTTATATTTCTCTGTGGTTAAGAACGTAAGATCAGAGCCAAAAAGCATTTTTTGGAAGCGAAGGTTTCTCTGAACATTGAAGAACGGTTAGCAGAAATGAGCCTAGCACTGGTAACGGGGTGGTTTCATTGGTTGTTTGGTAAGCCATTGACTCCGAAGCAAATGATACGTCAAAGTCAAAGGGCTGTGAACAGGGCCGTAACAAACATTGAGAGGGAACGCTACAATTTGGAAAGACAAGAACAAAAGCAAATCGTTGAAATGAAGAAAATTGCTCGTCAGAATCAACAAGTTAGTCACGTTGCTCATTCATGATAGCAATCACGAATTACCGTTATTGGCAACGAACTAGTGATTTACCTACACAAGCAGGTGCACATGATAAACTGTCTGAAAATGACGCTTCCATGCTTAGGATGCTGTGCGTACAATGGCAAAGGATCTGGTCAGAACAAGAAGTCATATTAAAAAGCTCATGAAAATGAAAGCAAACCTCCAAGGGATTTCCCTACAATTGATCACTTTGGAGTCCCAGCAAGGTATAACTCAAGCGCTTCACCAAGCTACCATGATTCTTCGTGGAATGAATAGGTACTGATAGTTGCACTCACTTTACTTTACTTTATATATCATTCTCCAGTTAAGATGCTATTTGTACCCAGGCGGTTTTTGTTTTACTAAAATGTGCGGTTGGCTGACTTCTGGAAACTTTTCAATTGTATGTTATTCTTTTTTGACATCTTCTTAGCCAAATGAATACGCCACGCATTCGAGCAATTTTGAAGGAATTTGAAAAGCAGACTCAAATCATGGAAATTCGTGATCAAATGGTCACTGAAACTCTGGACGATGTCATGGGGCAAGAGGACGATGACGAAGAAAGGTTATACATACATAAACAACTTCGCAACATGGAACAATGAAAATTTTGAAGAAAAGTCCTACTTTTTGATTTTCTAGTGACGAGATTGTGACGCAAGTGTTGGATGAGCTAGGCCTTCAGTTAGGCCAGCAACTTCCGGAAGCCCCCCAAGGAATAAAATCGAATGCAAAAAAGTCGGAGAAAACACTACAGCCGGAGTTGGACCAGACAACGAATTCCCTGCCTATTGATGATGAACTGTTGGCACGGCTGGATAGACTGCGCAAAGAGTAGCTCAAAGTGGTTCGTACTAGTGGCACGTACTAATAGTGTGAAACCCCTACATCTTGTTTTTCGTATTAAATCAACCTTTTATTAAATTCTGTTACGGTTGCTTACAAATAATCAGTTACATCAGTGACGCATTTTATGAATCTTATGGTACATGAATTCCAATGGTAGAAAGGACTTTTTTCTCGGACGCGTTGAGATGGGTGCAGAACTGTGAGAAATAAATTTGTGTGCTAAATCCGGTGATAAACTCTTTGAGATAGCTATCCAAATCTAGACTGTATAGAGGATCGTTGATAATGTCTTGATCTTCAGCATTCAGACCACTTTCTTCGTCAAAATACAAATCTTCAGCAGTCACTGGGCCATCCAATCGACGTGGACTATTTTCTTTGTTTTCCTCCTCGTCAGACCTGCTTCCATCATCATCTTCATCATCACTTTCAAACTCATCAGTTTGCTCAAGTGCACTGTATGCGACTTCTGCGATGATCAACTTGAAAATCTTTGCTAGCAAAGGTATCACTGTCCACTGCTCCTGCTGCTTTTTGCTCCTCGTGACAACCCCGCCAGGCGTGGAAATGAGAGATCTTAGTTTGCTTAGCACAGCTCTCAACAGCAACTCCAACTGATCTCCCAACTTGTCGCTTGTTTTACAAATCAGAGTTGTAATCAATTTTCCTACGAGTGTGGCAGAATATTCTGATGTGTGAGGGTCTAATAGGCGGCAGGCCACTTGGACTATGTAGCTAAGGCCGGAACCTCCATTCGCATCACGGTACTCGTGTACTTGGGTCGGTGAAACGGACACAAACCCACGTAGGCATTCACCGCCGTTTTGTAGCACAGTATGATCATCAGAGTTCATTACACAATTCATTACCGCTGGAAATGCATCATTTATCAAAACAGGGTTGAAAGGTGCAGTGGAAGCACGAAGAATCACAGTCAATAGATCGAGACCAACACCTTGTGGACCACCTGTGACACAATTAAAATTGAACAATTCATATTGTAGTATAAAAACTAATTTGACGAAACAAAATGTTTTCAAAAGAGAGTAATTACCCATATCTTCATTCCTGCTATTCAATACGGAGACAATTGTGGGAGTGAATCGCTCTTGCACCTCTGTGACGCACTTGGGATTCTCACAGAGTGTCTTGATGATATCTTCGATAATAGGGCAAATCACAGGATCCGCATTGAATCTCACAAAGCATGCAATTGACAATGTTGTCATTTTAGATCCAACAAGGGCGGTAAGATTTTCATTAATGTGCAGTATTGACTCCAAACACTCAAGAGCCAGAGCAAGAATCTCCACAGAACTCCCGGTAGCCCCAAAAGTTACGAGGCACTCGATAACGTTAGGCAAGACTTGAAGAAGAACCTTCTTGATGTTATCGTTCTCCTTGGAGTGGGTCACAAAGTTTGAAATAGCTTTGATGGCAAGTATCTTCAGGATTATACTCTTATCTGGATGTAGGCATTCTGCAGAACCTCGAACAAAGTTGTCAGCTAGTTCTGGCTGGATCATGTTACAAAAAATGCTGCCCAGCACAAGGCATCGTCCAACCAATAGGACGTCTCGGGATGAAAGTCCAGGAATGACAACGTTCTGGACAAAACCATGGATATCGAAACAGTCCCCGGATAGACTAAGGGAAGTAGGTCGACTCACGCGTGGACCCAATGATGACACAGCAAACAGGCATGCTTCCTGAAGTCTCCAATCTGTACTTGTGCTTAAATGCTTGTTCACGGCATGTCCTAAAGCCGCCATGCTCTCCTTCTCGAACTCGTCACAGACTAGTGTCAGCAAATCCTGAGCGCAAGTTCTTAATGTATACGCTACGCTATCCTCGTCTTCATCAGTGACAAACATTGATGGATTGGAGTTCCACGTTTCTACTCTTTCTTGAGGTACTTGCATGTAGAATATGGTGAAGTATATTAATTCTGGAAGTGTGTTTTGTAGAATATCTTTCGAAACGCTTGGTGTTTCGACGAGAGTTTGCACAAGCTCAAAGATGGCATAAATAACAGCTTCTATTCCACTCGTTTCGCCATCTGAATCCACGTCTGGGTCATCATCTTCAGCTCCCAAGTAGATTTCACGGAATTGCTCCGTGCTAGATGTTAAAATGTTCCACGCAGGTTGCAATAAGTGCGAGAGATAAGGCGTCATTTTCTTTTGGAAGTGACGAATAAGAATGGAAATGCTTTTGACAACGTCTTTCTTCAAAACATAAATAGGATTGGCGGACACATCCGACAGGACATTGACAAAAGCACTCATGTACTCTGGTAGTATGGGATCCAACAGTTGAACAGATATCTGTTTATTCCCTTGTGACAAATTTGCAATCATGTGCACACAAGTCCTGAAGGAATGAAAAACAAAGATTTTTAAAAGAATTAAGAGGAGTGAGAAATAAGAAAACAATGGATGAAAATGGACAATACGTATAATACCAAACTGGCACTTATTGCTTGCAACTATGTACCTGAAAATTTGAGCAGCCCTTGCCCTAGTGTACATGGAATACTTTTCTCCTTCCCGAATTATGCGACACATCTCTGGAAGAATTCGTGGAGCAAAGTGAATCATATGCTCGTCACTAAAACCTTTGGTAAATTCCGTCATTACACGCATTGCGCCTTGAACACCCTAAATTGGATCCAAGCATAGTTTTGACAAACTGATAATTGTACAATCATCGATCTCGTCATGTAATCATACAAATTACCTCTTCCGTTTGGAGTAGTTTCATCAGAGTATCAAACAGCGCTGGCCACTGCTCCGGCCAGTCCCAATGAGCAATAGAAGATATAATTGCAGCCACTGAATTGCGAATCTTGCTTTCCGGATAGGTCAAGCCCATAGGAGCCATTTCCCGAAGCGCGGTCTTCACTTGTTCACACGGTTCGGGAGGAACAAACCTACAACAATTCCAAATTACATACAAAGTCAGAACATATCACAATCTACCATCAGGCCCTTCAATAACTACACTTAATTAACAATTCCCAATAATATACTTTTCAGAGATGGATGTCCAGTGTGTGTCCACATACTGCCTCAAGACAACACTTGCCAACTGCCTCATCGGAGGAGACAAAACACCTTCTCCCGTGGCCAACACAATCTCCATCAGGTACAAGGGATACTGCTCAGTCACTTCCAAGGCCTTCAACCTCTCCTCTGCAGCCTTCCGTACCCCAGCATCGGGCGACAAAATCCCGTGGAGGCACTCCACCATCGCCTCCTTCACCGATGAAGACATTGTGACGGTTTGCCAACCAGAATAAACTGTAATATTCAGGGATAACGTATTTTTTTTTAAACTAACAGTTGAGTACCGACTTCACGCCTACAAACACGAAAGCCATTGTTACTTACCGTATTTTCAACGCATGCAACTGCCGGCTTCCTTGGCGTTATTACTTCAAACAACTGACTCCGCGGACAAACGTTGAATTTTAGTTTTTGAATTTCACAAACGCTCAAGTTGACCGAAAAACACTTCATCAGAAAAAACTTTCTCGACTCGACAGAAGCACCAAAAGCAAAAAGGCTGGTTTGTTGTGAGTTGCTGGAGAGTATTTGAGGCTCAAAACACATTTTTTTTTGCATTGGTGCTGCTGGTGCAGATGGTGATTGCCACTTCCACTTGAATTTCATCCGGTGCGGCTGCAAATTTTCATAGGGGCACTCTTGGAAATCTCCAGCAATTTGTTTCTCTGAGATGTAGACGTATGCGTGTATTATGTGGAAAATTGCGGGGTTAAGTTTTAGGGATTTCTAATTTATACCACGTAGAGCAGGTTCAGATCAGATCAGATACGGTTTTTTCAGATTCAGATCAGATCAGATTTAAATTTTCAGATACAGATACAGATTCAG